>JAPYYW010000535.1:0-49621 GCA_030522545.1 Cremastinae sp. A BG-2022a | reverse complement strand
GAATTTTTACCGTACACAGAAATTTTCTGAAAAATCTTGGAAAAATTGGTCTATAGCGTTAGAATTTTTACCGTACATAGAAATTTTCTGAAAAATCTTCGAAAAATTGGTCTATAGCGTTAGAATTTTTACCGTACATAGAAATTTTCTGAAAAATCTTGGAAAAATTGGTCTAAAGCGTTAGAATTTTTACCGTGCAGCACGGTAAAATTTCCTATACATGTCGTTTGCACATGCTTTATAGAGACAGCATGGTAATTTTTCTCAGACTTTTTCTCTCCGTATGAGAAACGGGGAGAGAGGAGGAAAGATCGTCGGCTTTGGACGCGGATAAAGGAGAAGAGATTATATAAAAAAATAAGGAGGGAGAGGGAGGTGCAAGACGATAACGTAATTGGCTCGTGAAATTATCTGATTCGAACCCACACACGCCCCGAAGCGCATCGCGCACCCTTTCAACGGCCAACTACGGATTCATTTCCCGAACGAATCGAGAGGCCGCCGGTGTACGCTCTCGTTGAAACTGGACGTCGATCTCCCGCGGTTGCACGCGCTTTCTTCTTATTCCTTTTAATCCCTCCTTTTTTTTCTTTTCGCACCGATTATTCTCGCTGATTTCCACTGGGAGGGGCTTCGCAGCTTCTTCTTCGATCCTGATGGCTGTGTAAAAATCGGACGAGTTAATCGAGACGTTATGGAGCGATCATTGCGCCCGTCTTCATGAAAATGATCTCGTAACCTTCAAACGTCAGCTCGAATGAAAGAAAATGCACCATTACTTCAAATTCGTGATGCGATATTGAAAGTTAAGTCTTTATATTGTACGCATTTATTGAGAAGAAAACAATGAAATATGTTAACATGCAAAAAAATTTGTTTCAAACGCTATATAAAAGAACGTTTGGTGTAATAAAAAATTATGTGACACATTGGTGATGTAACAAATTGGTGTTTGTTAAACCAAATCTAATTCGGAAAATGTGCTTTCTCAAGGTATTTTTCATCAATTATTTTTTCAACAACTAAATGCATCCTGTAAATGTACTTGCCTCGTTTTTCACAGGTACTATTTTTTGGAGCAATTCATCTATGTCAATTATATAATTGACGTTTTAATAATTATCAAATATCAGAAAAGGAACACAATAAAATCGCAAATAAAAGCAAATGAATAAATTATTAGTTCGTATTTAGAATGAAATAATGGATCATCAAAAAAAAATCAACGTCATTCAAAAAAAAATATTGTTTTTATCAATAGGAATGTAAATGGACTTCCAATTAAGTATCACGTCATGGTATTATTTCGAAAAAAATTTTTTATTATGAAACCAAAGTTTTAAATTATCAATTTAAAGTTTAATGATAATTTAAAGTTGAATAATAATTTAAAGTTTAATTATTATTCAAAGATTAATAATAATTTAAAGTACAATAATGATTTAAAGCTTAATATTAATTTAAAGTTTAATAATGATTCAAAGCTTAATAATAATAATTTAAAGTTTAATACTAAAGTTTCAAAAGCAAAATACTAAATTTTTACACGGTATTGATTCAATTGTGTAATAGACACGCGGATTTATCTTATTTCCATGTGAATTTTGACCAATTTCGCTTTTTCATCGCTATTAACGTCAAAGACGCACAGCCGTGTCTTTCGATGCGTCAGCCGCGTAAAAAATGATTTTCGCAGGAGAAGTTTATATGAGAAATCGTTTGTGTATTCATTACGAGCGAGGAGGAAAAAAAAATAAGTTCGTGCATGTGGATACGAATGTGATTCGGGAGAATTCGCGTGTCGCGAGTGTGTTGCCTCCCACGCGCGGCAGGGGAAAAGGAGTCACGCGGAGAAAGCAGCTCGGGCGCTCTCTCGCGCTCGCTCTTTTCGACCGAATTTACGGCAGCCCCGCGAGTATACGGCTCCAGTATGGGAGGACCCCTTCGGCTCTTCGTACCATGGAAATCGAGTCAGTCAGGCTTCCCCGTATACACGTGAACACGAGCGCAAACGAACACACGCGGAATATAATATAGGAACCCCCGTTATTTCCCATTTATTTTTTCCTCTCTTTATTTTTGCATCTCATCGTTCGTTTCATTTATTTCTTTATTCCCATAAGAGCACAGAGAGCAAACCTGTGTTTATGGACGATTCCCCCCGAGACCTTACCTCGCCCTCTCCCCTCCCCCCGAACCCCTTTCTCTCTTTCTCTCTCCTTCCTTTTTTTTTATTCTCATTTATTTTTTTCTGCAAATTCGCTCGCTGACTTTTATTATCGCATCCAAGTTTATTGTATTTATATCACTGCGGTATAATTGCGCTAAAGAAACGCGTATTCCGAGTCAAAAATACGAACAGCGGGCTATCCCCTTTCTTTCGTGTTTGAAAATATATATGTATGTGCGTTTTTTTATCGCGTGTTCAAACTTCGGGTAAACACCGTCAATTTTAATTACGGTCATTCCAATACAAAATAAATTCGATTTCCAAATGCTGATCTTCGGCATTTTTTGTCGTTGTATACATATATTATATCTACTTATTTATGCTCGCATTTTCATTTTTTTAAACATAATTCATAATATAAGTTAATATATATGTAGTTTCGACCATTGGCAACTTTTTTTTATCTAGATGGAAGTAACCGGATTCCACGTATTCAGATAATTAAATTTCTGTCACTTTGGTTCGTCTTCTATAAATATATGTATAGTTATATCTTCTATGTGTATTTAAATTCGTTTGCAGTCGTTGTGAACTTTTGTATTGATAAAAAAAAATTTTATCGATTTCTTATTTTTTCAAACGTCACTCGATCATTCAGAACACAAAGTTTAATTGATTTGTCGAAGAGTTCGAAATACGTATATGGTTTGATGCGGAAGATAATATCACAAAAATATCCAATGTCTATTTTTCGTTTCAAATTTCAAGATATCTTCTTTTCTATAGGCATTTATTATCAAAACTCGATTTTTCTCATATCGTTAATTCATTATATAGAAACAATAATCAAACCATTTTTTTTCAACGTTTAGCTATGATTCGATTTTTCAGAAAAATATCAAGGTTTTTTATATAAATGATTTGATGAGAAGTAGTATATTTTAAGAATTCAAAATCTTTTTTTCGTCTTAAATTTTCATACATCCCTGTTTTTTTTCCTATATAATTTTCTATATATGCAACTGTTATTATTCGAAAAACCAATATTGATAAAATAGCACTCAAATTACTAGCTTCAATTTTAATTATCCAAAAAATATTGATGTATGAAAAGTCTTGAAAAATAGATGATTCGATAGAATATAATATCAGATGAAAAATATTTATTTTCCACGTTAAACTTTCAGTGTATGTTATTTTCAATTTTCTATCAATAATTTCAATTTATACATGCATTCATAATTATTTCTTATCATTATGAATTCCACATGGAGATAAGGCAGCCAACAAATTATTCCCTTGAATTTTAAAGCCATCGGGTGAGCAGAGACAGAACTCTGATTTATCAAACAGCTTGAAATAATTTGATGGAAAATAACATTAGGCATAAAATGGACGGAGGATGCGTTTATATTTATTGGAAGATAAGACCGGGATATCGTCCTCGATCGAGATAAAGAGTCGACGTAAACGATCGCACGCTTCAATAACCGCGCGCGTGCATTGCCCGCGCTACACGATCCGTACCTTGGCAGGATTACGCACAGGACCGGGGAGGGAAACGATAAAGACATTGGCGAGTGTGCAGCGAATCGCTCGCGATATTCGATTCGTAAATTTCGCCAGGGCGACATATACGACCGCGAGAATCCCCGCTTGTAGTTTCTAGCTCCGTCCTTCGACTTCCTCTCGCTCTGATTCTCCCTGCATTGTGCCCAACGGCAGCGTACATCACTCGCGGGCGCATTATTCATCGCATTTTACTTATTTTTCGGCCTCTCGCGCCGCGGCAATCGGACAAGAATCCAGCTCTCTTCCTCCTCCGTCCACTGGCGAAGCGAGAATAAGTAGCGAAATGCGCACATCGGGATGAGAATCATCGTGACGACGAGATCGACCGTGTAGGAGTCGGAAAAGATATATAATATTCATAAGTATAAATTTTTTCCTTCTTTTTTTTTCCTCTCTCGTCCAGATCCGAGAGTGCATGCGTGCGCTCGTGTGCGCGTATATGCGCGGCAGAGATATCGCATTCAGGATTCACTGTCGTTAATGAGAAAGCAGGAAACTCAAGGGAGTGTCGCGTCCGAGTCGATCTCATTCCCGTCGCATAACGATAATAACGCGCTGTGTGCGCGCGCTCCGGCGCGCGATAAAATGGCACAAATTGGCCCCTCGCGATCGGCCAACAAATTCAGGCGAGTCCTTCGATTCCTCCGAGTCCGCGTATCCGTTATAAATACAAGAAACGTGCGGTCGTATCGTTATTATGTACTCCGACGTACGTGTAACCGTCGATACGAGAAACGCGGAGAAAAAAAAAGCAGAAGGGGAGGGGGGGGAAAGAACGAGGATACAGAGGAAAGAAAACAGTGGGGAAATGTCGAAGGGTATAAAAATAACGAAAGAAATTATACTCGTTCATGTACGAATAATTATATATGCGAAACGATTCCCATCTCTGCTCTTAAATGTGGAATAATAAAATTTGCAACGGTACCTTTGACTGCCCTGTAATTCTGAAATTTAACTAGAGACTCGAGAGCCGGCCGGGATCACGTTTCATTTACGAATTCCGTTCTAATTTTTTATTGAACTATTTCACGGAGTTTCATTGTAAATTTAGCGTCCGACATCGCGCCAGTTACTGCGATTATAAAGTAAACACACAATTACGAACGTTTCAAGACGAAACGAAAGAGCCTCGTTGGAAAATTTTCATTATTTCATAATGATGACTGGTTTGAAATTTATTGAGGAAATGTACGAAAAAGTGTGATATTTATAACATGAAAACATGATTTTGATTTTTAAGACCTCTTTTGACAGATACCTGGCGTTTAACCGGTAGTAATTTTATTTGGGACTACTTTTGAGCTATCAAGTGGTTCATATAAATCAGTGACTTGATGAATTATTCTTATACTGCGAGAAATCTTTGCTACGTCTTAATATAAAAGTGACAATCATACTGATTTAATTGTAGAATTGAATAAATTCTATTTAGAGCCTTTCCTTACAGGTGAAGAACTTTTTCTTAATAACTTGCATTTGGATATTCTCGACATGTCCTCAATATCAATATTAATTTGAAACCGTGTGAAATTTCTCTTCAAATTTTGTACAAATCCTATGTATAAAGTGGTATCGAAATAGATTATTTATCTAGTAATTCATTTAAAGAGATCATGCTGATGTAAGTGCTGTTAATAGATAAAAATTACGTAGGTCATCAATTATTTGAATAAGTAGTTTAATTTCAAGATATGTAATTTTAATATGAACTCTTACAGCGGAATGCTCTATACATATTTTCTTGAATAAAATTAAAAAAATAATTTATGATTAGACAGCTCAGAAAAGTGTTGATAAACTTTTTAAGTAATTACCAACGACTGTTATGGAGTCATAAAAAAAAGTAGGTTACCGAGGTAATTTTCGAAAAATGTTCAATTAGTGTTAAACTTCCTATCTTTATTTTCAAAAAATTAACCAACGCAGGCTGACGAAGACGAGAAATCAATTGACAAACTTTCAACAAAATATTTATTTTTAAATGCCTTATTTACAACAACTTTAGCATGTACTTTCTTTAATTGTTAAAAATATTTGAGAATCAAATGTATAAAATATTATGTGAACGATAATCAGAAACTTTTAATACTTTAAATATAACTATAATAAAAACTAGAACCATCCCCGAAACAAAGAATATCTATGTATATTTATTTTGAAAAAAAGTTATACCACGTTACATGAAAATTAGTCATATTTCAAATTTATATTGCATAACATAATATTTTTCCTGAATCTTTCCGAGTCCCTTTGTTTTTCGAAAGATTTGATTTCTACTTTATATCGACCTCTGCTCACTGATTCGTATAAGCAATTTTTTTTTTCAATATCGATTTGTTTGAACAATAACTGACGTAAACCCTTGATAATTTCTCGAATTCGGATTTCCAAACTTGTGTAAACGTTGTAGATTAATTTCGATTAATATTATCAAATTAGTATATGAAAAAATAAAACGTATAAACTTAGCATATTTTTTTTATTTTCGAAAAAACATTTAAAAGCGATGTATAATATGAAAATGTGATTATAATTTATTGGAATTTTGTGTAAAACTGTAGCGTTGAACCGGTAGCAATTTTATTTGTAACAACTTTTGAGCTATGGATGCTGGTCCGAATATATGATTCGTGGCCGTAATATGTGGCACACGCGAACACTTGGGAAAGTTTGCGCGTGTATATGTGACGTGCCGTGTGTATCGCACGACGAGTGTGCTGTGTCGATAGAAAGAAAGCTGGAATTCCATTTAGAGTGCGTACTGTCATATCTCCGGTCTCTCATTTCGATGTAAGCGTCCGCACGCTGGAATGTCCCACGTGTGGTGGGTCTCTGGCTCGCTCATAAATCGTACGTGGGTGGAAGATACAGGAACGAGCCGCGTAAGAAGAAAAAATGCGGGAGAAAAAATTTCGGAGGATCCAGCCGTGAAAAGTGAATCGAGCGAGCGAGCGGAATAAGAGCCCCGTCAAGTAGAACCGTTGAGTGAAACGTCACGAATGACGACTGAAAAACGAGTCGAAATACCGATATACCGTGAAGATAAACAGACGTCTTCGAGAAAATCAGGATTATCTTCTCCCTCTGCGGAATTATTCAGCCTCCAGGAACTTTTACATTTCGATGACATGTTGTTTTTTTCTTCTTTAAAGTATGGAGAGAAATCATCGTCGTGGTTTTTAGTGCTATGAAGCAAAATCGTCGACATCGTTGGGTAAAACATCATAAAAGATGACACCGAGGAACGAGTCACCATACAAATGAGACGACATATATAATATTCGAGAAAATGGGTATTGCTGAATTCTTCAGTGTTCAAGAGAAAAAAAAACTCTACGTTTTTTGTTCATTTTTTGTTTGTTAGAATCGAAAAAAAAAATTGTCAATCTTTTTTTCTAGTAGAATATGAAACTAAGGCTTCAATATAGTTAAGCTAAATGCAAAAAGAATCAAGAAAATACTGATAAACGAATCAATTTGCAAATTCACTATACACACAATATAGTAAAAAAAACAAATGTGTATCTTCGAAAATATCAGAATTGCATGTTCTTTGTCTGCAAGATGCTTGAACCCTTAATGAAATTTTATACTTTATTGAATTTGTTTTTGTTTGGCAGAGTGAAAAAAACTTATTGGCATATTTTTTGTCGAATGAAGCCAAATCCTCAATATGTAGTCGAATAAAATACCGAACAAAGATGATACTGAAAAACGAATGGAAATACCAATATAATTCTGTATGAAGATAAACAGAAATCCTTGAGAAAATCGGAATTGTTGTCTTTGTCTGATGCAGAATTCTTGAGCCTCGAAGAGACCTTACCATGTTTTTTATTAGGTAGAATGGACAACAATCATTGCCGGGATTTTTTAAGAAAATGAAGCAAAATCGTCAATAATGGTGTCAAGTAAAACGTCGAAGAAACGAAGACACTGAGAAACGATAGTTTATACCATGCTGTGACGATAAACAAACGTCCTTGAGAAAATCGAAATTGTCTGCTGTATCTGTGAAATCTTCAAACCTTAAAAAACTTTATATACATTTCGATAAAACTTTTTTTTATTCGATGTAGAATACAAAAAAAACACCAACATGACATATTTTTTAGTAAAATATACTAAAATAAATCACATCTATGAGAAAAACGTTGAAAAAGAATGATAAAAGGTAAACGTTCCAATAGTTGGATATCTAAAGGTTTTCTCACTTTATCTTCATTTAAAAATATTAAAACAAACAAGTCTGCTTCAAATTCATAACTAAATTATTATCTAATATTTTAGCGTTCCAAAACTCATTTTATGTCTTAATTTTAAGCAATATTTAGAGTAAATAAATACTCCCAATAGTTGGACAGAAAATCGACCCTGTCTCTAGAGTCGAGCGAGTTTGCTCCAATAAATTATCGTTACAATAAATACACCTCTTCGAACAGGAAAAATAATCCATCCGATTTTATTTTTAAAAAATTAATTCAAATATGAAAAATAATACAGCGAAAATTGTCCAATTATTGAGACGTTTACCTTACTTCGAAGAAAAGATTCTGGCCGTAATAACGATACAGTAAAGACGCAAACAAACGTCTTCCAGAAAATCAGGATTATATCCTTCTCGAGAAAAATAAAAATTTTGATGGAACAGCCTTTGGGTGAAGATGCGTGTGCGAGGAACGTCAGAGAGATGAAAAAAAGCGTGAAATTTTGATGAAATGCTTTTTTTAGGACCATGATATTTCGGATAAAGGAAATTAAGTGGAAAATGTAGTTTTTTTTTAATAGCGCAGTCACGAGCGTGCGTTTGCAACGTGTGGACTGACTCGTCGAGAAAAAGCCTCACGGCAGCCGCACAGTTAGAACGCAAACACCATAACTCTCATCTTTACGACGTTGATCGTGTACGAGTACACGCGCGAATTCGTGTCCGTGCACGCGTATTTATGGTAGTAACGACACGAATCGTTTTGCCTCATTCGCGTTGTCTTTTTACGTTCTCACACAGAACTCTCAGCCTATCTCTCTCTCTCTCTCTCTCTTTATCGTTACTTTTTTTTCATTATTTTTTCTGTTCCTTCTTTCTTCGTCTTCCTCTTCTTTATTCGATGATCCTCGTTTTTCGTGACGCCCAAGCCACAAGTGGTACTTACCATGTGACGGTTCGCAAAGTCCCGGAAATCGTAATCACGCCCAACGAGAAAAGTATACGCTTCGAGTGCGCATTGCCAAGTGTGGGCATCGATTGTCCGACTTCATCCCTCACGCCCGAGGTGTCATAACGTTTCTTCGTCCTTTCCCATTCTTTCTCGTTCGTATATCTTTTTACGAGTTAGTCAAATAAAGCTTCACACATCGTTACGTCATGCGAAATTTTTATACTTAATATTTTTATTCACATTTTATCAAACTGTGAGAATATTGAAAATAGCATTGAAATCTTGGGAAAAAATCGTCTGTTTCTCTAGATAGTCGTTGTAAAATAATCCAACAAATTTATTTTTTTTTAATTACAGACTTCAATACATATAATTAATAGCTAAGATACAGTAAACTTTTACAAATTTTATATGATTTTAAAAAAGGGGGGTCATTGATCTATATTTTGAGAAAATTGCTATTATATATATGAACATTTGCTCGAATAATATTTAAAATAACTGTCTAAGAATTTCCTATTTAAGAATACCTTTATCATAACTACGTATTATGAAATATTTATGTATTTTTTCGAAGAAAAAGTTTCAGTATAAAAAATATTTTTATTAAGAAATATTTTTTAAGAAGAAAAGCTTAAATAAATAATTTTAAAACACCTACAAAAGAATTCTTATGTAAAAAATATTACGTAGGATCTAGTCTACAATTCCAGCAGTGACATAAAATTCTTAAAATATTTTACTGCATACTTTTATTCTTATTACCGTGTAATTAAAATAACAAGACTTCAAAATATAAGCTCTAGCAATCAATCAACCCTTGACAAAACAACTACATCGTTATTTCCGCAAAAAGAAAATATGGTACAAGTTGGTATACCACTAATCTAGGAGAATTTCTTAAGGTGCTTCACGCGTTTGTTCGCATTTTGCATGTAAATTAAATAATGGCAAAAATCATCAAGTGAAATTATTCAGAAGATAATCTGATGAAAATTAATATTAACGTTCCTTAATGGCATATTAAAATACGTCTAAAATTCGAGGAAGTCATCCAATAGGTCTACTCTCTATGTGATTGAACAAAAAAATGATGACATTTTTTTGAAAAATCAGATGAAGCTCCTTTAACGCAATGCAAAAATCATTGCAAAATTTTATTTTGATTAGGAAGCTCGTTACTGAGATATTTATTATTAAAAATAGCAACTTTTCACACGTACTCTTATATGAGAAGGTACAAAAAATAGCTATTTTCCACAATTAATATCTTAATGAGAAAAGCTGCCTAATCATCGTGAAATTTTTACACAACCTTTTAGAGATATTACTTTTAGATTATGCATAATTAATTAATTTAGATTAATGACCATGCTGACTACTTGAGTCAACTCACATTCTGTTATAATATTGTTTGTAACAAACTATGGATAAAACATGTATATACAAGAACACAATCAAAATTCATAATTTCAATTTAAATGTAGTTTTTTTTTATTTTGAAGCATGTCATAGATTTTTATCACGTCACTATTTTGACTAGCATTGTTACTGATGAGCCACCTTAAATTCAGAGTGTACGTCAAATGTTAACGAAAAAAGTTGAAAAATAATAGTCACGTGGTAAACACGTGAACCTTCTTATAAAAGAATGCAAAAACGTGGTTCTTCTCGGAAATGTTAATTTTTATTTTCCACGCTGTTTCTTAAGTAACACATTCGCGTTTAGCCCGCGGCGAAGTTCGTATATATGTGCACAGAGGTTCGGGTAGGTAAGCTTTGAAGGCGTCATTACGTGCGAACGACATACCACTTAAGTGCCCCATTTATATCTCGCACAGAATAACGCGTAAGCGCGTCAACGACGGGGGCGCTGGAGCGCGCGTTGGGCAAAACAGCGAGAGACTCCGAAGCTGGAATCCGCTCGCTCCCGGTGCAATCACAACCGCGCGCTCGCACGTACGAGAATTTATAAGCTAATAATATCCGCTAGCTCGGCAGTAAAAGGGCATCTCGATCGCGTCCCGGATAAATATCGAGAGGAGCGCGAAAATGATTGCGCGCGGGTACAAGTTCGGTTACTTATACATCGGAATAAAGAGCTCCGCGATAGGTCTCCGAATCCTGAAAACCCCGTACACAATTCGCATTTTATCGCTCACATATTTTTCCTCTTATCGTCCCAACCGCTTCTCCCGTTGCAACTCTTTGTTATTCGTATATATTATCGCTTTTCTCATTGTATAAATAGAACGAGCGGGAAAAAAATATAATAAATATTTTGTCAATAAAGAACAACATTTATCGCGATGAAATGTTCTCTGAGATTTTCCTCAATAATGCTACATACATAATCCTATAACTGTTGAAACGGAAACCAAAAAATTCTTTTTTTTAAGGTGCACTTTATTGGCAAAATACATATTTTGTCATAATCCTATAACTGTTGAAACGGAAACCAAAATATTCATTTTTTTAAGGTGCACTTTATTGGTAAAATACATATATTGTCTATAAAGAACAACAATTATCGTGATGGAACATTCTCTGGGATTTTCTTCAATAATGCTGTATACTTAATCCTATAACTGTTGTAACGAAAACCAAAAAAAAATCATTTTTTTTAAGATGCATGTTTCAGTATAAATACAGTAAATAACATTATATAAGATATGTGCTTCATGTTGTATGTATGATAATTCCATATCACATCAGTTACATAAATTGATCAAGCTTTGTCAGTTGCCCGAACGATGGAGCAAAATCATCGAAAGCAATGGAGATTATTTTGAGTTTTAGATAGATGTATATTCATTGATTTAGGAATAAAAACTTTGAATTTCAATAAAAAAGACACTTTTTAAATGTGTACACCTAATATAAAGATATTGAAAAAATTCAACGACTACAAAAACCATAAGATATTGAAATAAAATTAACGAAGAGTAGGCAGACATTTTTTTCAAATTTTGTTCGCTATACACTAAGAGAAAAGTATGGTAGATATTACTATACAAATGTGATAACTAAACCATCAATAATTAACTTATGATTTTTAATTGTTTGAAAGAATAATTTATGATAAATTTTCCAATTTCCAAATTATCCAATAAAAATTTTTTTTCTTTAATCTCTAATTTTTCATACGTTGAATGCATCAATCATTTGCTTATGACTTTTAAGTTTGCAGCAAAATAGGACACCCTGCCTTTTGGCTTTGAATTTTTCACCGGTGGTAAATAAATTTACCTCATTTCTTTATTTTTAGTACGGTAGAAGAAAATTAATATCCGAGTCTTGTGATGTGAAGTGACTTCCACTTTTTCGCACTCGCGTGTTACCGGAGGTTTCTCCACGATGATGACGATGTTTGCTGAAGCGTTTGATGAACTGCGCCGTGGCAATTAGGACACGGCGGCGATGGTATAGGACGACGTGTTCCTTTCTCCCCTCGCTCGCCCTCTCGACTCGTAATTGAATTTCGATAGCAAATATGTATATCCTGTCCTGGGCATTCGCGAAAATTTTTCCAATACCGGGCACGCGTTGGATTCAAATTCTCGCAAGAATATTTTAAAAACTCGAATACATTATAATACACCGATACACAAACCCGGCGAAATTCCGACATCTCGTTAATTTAATTCGTCGATAACGCTTCGTCGAGACTTTAATTGCCAAAATTTGCCACTCTCCCCGGGATTCTGAAATCAATCTTGAAAGATTAAGAACCGCGCACGCGATCTTATCTATTAATATTTTATAATACGATTGTAATTGCTTTCCATTACTTTCCTTATCCGAATATATAATCTTCGATTGACGGATCTTCGAGCGGCAGAGAGAGCGAAATTCCGTTGATATACAGTAAAAACGTGATAAATGAATCGAATGTGAATTAATTGGCAGTAAAACAGGGCGATAAGTTATTTTATTTATGACAACAATGACGTAAATCTTGAACGTCATCGTACAGATCGCGAGTTTAAATCGTTGTGCGAAATTTGATATTTTTATTCGAGACAAAAATTTCTCCTGCTATTATTTCGCGTCGCGGGAGTAACGTCCCGAGTCTCTAACTCGCTTTTTATCCTCAATATCGATAAATAACCATGAGATATCTTATTTTCAGTTTCGAAAGATCGAATGTGTACGAATCCTGAAAAATCTAGTCGTAGGCCTGCAGCCCGGGCGATTAAACGGAGAATAAAAACGTAAAACGATTTACATAATCGGGCCATTATTCATCCGAGGTAAAAGTATAAATGAGTATGTGTTTCAGGTGATTTTTCATTTTATACGAACTTAAGAATTTTATTGCAAAGGCCTCTCACGTGAAAGAATATCTCTCTCGAAAAATGTGTAAAAATGTCGAACGCTCGTTCTCCGCTCACCGGAATTTTTCTCTCTAATTCAAAAATCCTCGGGCCAACGCACGGTATAAAAGCGTTTCAGCGTTAAGTTCGCGAATGAGCAACGTTATAGGAAGGCAATGACGGAAAACCGGAAAAACTTTGATGCTGTGCCGCGCGGCACTCGAGTCCTTATCGTTATTTTACTGTGGCCATAACAAGAGTAATGTCAGAATTATTGCAACTAAGCATTAAGCTAATAGCGAAATCGAGGTATAATAATCATAATGTCCCTTTTACGTCTTATTTTTATGTATTTTTACAAATATAAATATGTACACTGAGAAAAAAAATTTAGTTTAATCAAGTAAATGTTGTTTGAATTAACTAAAATCAGCCATCACGGAGGGCGAGACGCAAGTTTAGTTGATTCAAGAGAATTAATTTGTATTTTCAGAGTATAAAAATAATTGATATTTTCCCATTGACTCAAATAGCTTTAGTATGAATTAAAAAATTGTTTAAATGAAAATAATTTGCAAATAAACAAAATATGTTTTGCTGAAAAATAATTCATTCATTATTTCAACCAAATATTTAATTTGTCAAAAGTTTGATATACTTTTTTTTTGCTTCAATAATATTGCGTGTTACGAATATTGTGTTCAACATCGCAAATAACATCTACAGAATATTGTATCAATAATTACACGACTTCTCATTAAGCTATGAATTGTTAAAAATGGCTATTTCTTGTACCTTCCCATAAGAGTACGTGTTAAAAGTTGCTATTTTGTATAATAAATATCTCAGTAACGAGCTTCCTAATTTAAGTGAAATTTTGCACTGAACTTTGTATGGTATTAAAGAGGCTTTATCTAATTTTTTAAAAAAATTTCATCATTTTTTTTGTGCAACCACATAGAGAGTTGGATTACCAATGAATGACTTTGAATTTCGAGTACGTTTTTCTTCAATTGATTTGCAGCAACTTTTCTTAATAAATTTTTACTCTCAGACGATTTCGTATGGGAGAAAAATGCTGTCAAACTTTAGATTTTTTGCTGTATGGACTCATCACCTTTAAGATAATTCTATGTATAGGTACAGTCAAATCAAAAGTTTTTATTTCAATTTATTTTCATACCATGTGGTTTTTGAGCTTAAATTTATTAAGAAAAGTTGTTGCAAATTGTTTCAAGAGCAACATAATCAAAATTTAGGGTTATGCAGGGTAACCTGTACTTGCTACGTATGTATGAAAATTAAAGAATCATAATCTTAGGATTTTTTGTTAAATTAGAGAAAGCTTCCTTGAAGTACAATAAAGAGCTATGCTGAATTTTAAGAAGATTCATCATCTAGATTTAAAGATACTTAGGATTGAACATCGCAATATTTAACACGGACTCTTATGGGAGAGCACTGAAAATTGTGATTTTTAACAATAAATCTCTTAAAATTTAGTACATCTATGCATAACACATCAAATAACGAATGTACCAACTTTCAACAAAATCCTAAATAATCGATAAAACTATAGAACTACCTTAACACAACTAAACGTCTTTTTTCTACAATTTAATTATCCTAACCATATATCTTGATGAGTCAAATAAATGTTGAGTTCCGTCAAAACAATTATAATCGAAACAACTAAATAAAAACCAACTAAATATATTTGATAATTCCATATAAATTTTTTTCTCAGTGTGTGTGTGTATACAAATGATATATACACGTGTGGGACATGTATTAATTCCGCAAGAGTGGATGCGCAGGCGAGCGGTGCACGCGAACGTGCGCGACGTAGAGAAGGATCGCGTTACACGAGCCAGGAAAGATAGCACGTGATCCACATTCGAAAAAGCACGCTCTCGGAGAGTTCATTCCAGTCGCGTATACGCACGAGCCCTGATGCTGGCCATGCACAGGTGACGATGCAAAAGGGCATTTAACGCTAATTAAACTGAAAACCGCGAAAATCAGCGCTTCGTCGTCGCCGCGTTCGCACGCGCGTGTCGCTCACGCGACCCGTTCCCCAATGAGGCATGTTTGACGAAAAAGATTGAATTTTTCAATTTTCGATTTTAATATGGAAAAAGGATCGATTATTGTGGCATTTATGTCGATATTATAGTTTTTGTTTCTTCTAATTTGACAGCGGTGTAAATTGATGGCGATTTTATATGTTTCATTTTTTTTTTATTTGTGTGTTTTTGTGATTTTAATAAAAGGCAGGTCTTCGGAGACACTGGCTGAAAGGAGATCGGACGGTTTCGAAGGGTTAATTTATACGCGACACGTAGTATGGAAAGAATGTGTCGAATCTTCGTCTGCCAAATAGGCGGCAAAGATTAGTCGCTAGAAAATAAAATCTTGATGACTAATAGAAATTCCAACGAGCTCACCTTTATTCTCGTGATCGAAAGAAACGGATTTTCCATCTTTCATCTCAATCACACATAAACTGATGTATTTTTAAATCTTCCCAAACGTTTTTTTTTCATGAATCTTTTATTGCTCATAAATTTTTTTGAATTTTTTTTTTATAAAAACAAATTTATGGCACATGTGAATACGAGTACTAAAATTTGTATACATTTTTGAAGAATACGAAAATTGTTTGACAAAAGCAATAACTTTTTGTATCACGTGATAATAATGAGTAGAAATATGTTGTTCACTCAAGTGCCAAGATAAAGGATGAAATTTGTTGAAGGATAAAAAAAAGTTTCATCGTCTATTCCACGAGCTCACCTTTTCTCGTGATCGAAGAGAACGGATTATCCATCTTTCATCTAAATCACACGTAGAAAAAATCTATTTTTAAATCCTTACATACGTTTTTTTTTCATGAACATTTTTGCTCATAAATGCTTTCAAATTTGTTGACGATAACAAATTCATGTCACATGTCAATGCAGGTACGAAAATTTGCATACATTTTTGAAGAAAAGAAAAATTGATTGTCAAAAAAATATATAACTTTGTATCACGTACTATTAATAATAAGAAAAAATTGGTTTACCGAGATACCAAGAAAGGATGAAATTTATTGAATGATTTCCATCTTTTATCTCAATCACCCGAAAAAAAAGTATTTTTAAATCTCCACAAACATCTTTTTTTCATGAATCCTTTCGCTCATAAATTCTTTCAAATTTATTAATAATAACAAATTTATGTCACACATGAATACCGGTACGAAAATTAGTGTACATTTTTGACGAAACGAAAAATTGATGTTAAAAAACAACATAACTTAGTATCACGTAATAAGAATGAGTAGAAAAATGTGGTTTACCGAGATGCCAAAAGAAAGGATGAAATTTATTGAAAGATAAAAAGAAGTTTCATGGTCTATTCCATGCAAGATAGGTCTGATATTTCTTCTGTCGGGAGGGAGTAATAATCATCATTATCATTATGATAATCATGCGAGGATGATGATGATAATTTGCAGAGCCTGGGGCCAGAAGGATAAGGTATGCACGCGCGATTGGTCAAATAAGTTGCGTAGCAGCGGAGCCTCGTACTGGTCTCTCTTTCAGCGACGCACGCAAAGCGTGGGCGAGCCACGCGACCGAACGGGTTATCCGCTCGGAGTTCTTGCTCGCTCCTGCCTCGGTACAACGGCAAGTACCCCTCTGTATATTCCCGTCAGGCCCACCGCGAGTCTCGCCACGCTCCGATACACCGTTCGCAGTCCAAGTCGTCTTGGACCGACCAATAGAGATAAACCTGAAACGATGCCTCTTTTCGTACCCTCTCTCATATTTTTGGCTTTCTCCAACCTCCCTCAATCACGATCAACACTTGATAAGTGTTGAAAAATAAACTATCTGTTTTTTTTTAAATCTCGATATGTGCTCAATATAATTCTATAAAAATATTCTCTATTTGTTCTCTATTTTCGTAACTGAAGTTAACATATCCCAATAGTTGGACATCCAGGGATTTTTTTCACTTTATTTTTTAATATAAAAGTATTTTAACTAGAAACTTTGCTTCAAATTCACGTTTATATGACTGTCTACAATTATTTTCTTCCAAAATCCGTCTTATGTCTTAATTATGAACAATATTTATTATAGAAGTATGCACTTATAAACGGTTGAATATGTAAGATGTTTTAACAATTGAATAGGACAATCAACCCTGTTCCCATAAAGTGTCGAATGAGGTTGATCCAATAATCGATATAGCTACGAATAATACACGTTTTTATATATAAACAAATAATTCATAATATTTATCAATTATACTTTTTCTGCATCTTATTTTGCAGTATCCTAAACGTGTAAAATTTTTCTCTGAAACTTCAGTAGAATCGTAAAGCACTAATAAAGATTTTATTAATAGTAAGCAATGCGTATTTTCATAAAATGAAAAAGTTTCTCACATATTTACACAGTGATGTAAAAAATTTCTCATTTCTGCATTGCTCTCTTTAATATACATACCTATATATAAATACTGTCGTTAGAATTTTTCTACTAAATGAAGAACTTCTGCTATCTCTCAAACAGCCTATTTTTTTTCTCAAATAAACCACAAGACGAAATAAAAAAACATACTATACATCAAAGAGCAAAGAAAGCAATAAAAAGTTTGAAATTTCTAACTCTTTGGGAAAAAATTGTGACTCCGTTCATAAATTTAAAAAACCTGTGAAATGAAATGAGAAAAGAAGAAATATTGTGAAGTAAAAAGTCGCGAGACTAACAAAACGTTAAAATAAATTTCTTCCAGTTTTGAAAAATACGCCGGGAATTCATGAAGTTTTAAGCGATGTACATTTAGAATGAAATCCCCAAGAGCTCCAAATACATAATATATTTTAATATAAAATATTCCAAACGAATATTGGTATCATTTACTGGGAAATAAAATTTATAATTGTAATTTGAATACAAATTATTGAGCACGAAACGAACTGGTGAATATATCAAGTAATCGATGCGATATCCCAGCTTCATCTCCGAATATTAACGATCCAAATTAAGATGGTTGGTCTGTAAAATAAGCGTCGATAGATTTCTCGTTAAAATTTTGCATAATCTTTCTTTAACGTCATATGACACATGTGTACCAAATTTCAGAAGATTTCGCCATATAGAAGTTGAGATATTTAGTGACAAATATCATAATTTTCTGTACACTCTCCTAAATTTGAAAGCCCCTAAAATTTTTCGGAGAATTTTATATAACATAGAAGAAATTTTTTTAATTTTTTAGAAAAATCTATCGTAAAAAGTTTCTTAATTATACATCAAGTATATCTAGTATTTCTGACCTCGGATAACCTTGAATTCAGAGTATATTGTTCTTTAAAAAATTTGCAAGCAACTTTTCTTAATAAACATAATCTCACAAATCACTGTAAACGTCAGAAAAACGTCATCAAAACAGGAGAAACTTTTGGATGTGACTGTTACAGACCAACCACCTTGAGAATGAAAAACAATTTCGCCAAAAAGTACAAAAAATAATCTGAAAATTCTTGTCGGAGGTCCGTTGGCGGGCAATATTTTTGGTAAATAAATTACGTTAATCGCGAATACTTTTCATCGTTTCCCGATAGTCAACGAAAGAGTGAAAAAAGAAATGAACGGGACCCCGATAAATCTCTAGCCGGAATAAATTGCATTCGATCGCGAGAATTTTTCGAGCGTCTCCGCGTTCACCCGGAATCTTTTCTCACATCCCGGCACGGATGAACAATAAAAAAAAGTAACGATGGCCCTCGACGATAAGAGAAACTCGCGTCCGGCGATGGATTCTCGACTCGAGAGAGCCATTCGAGTTTTATGACAACAATTTTCGTGATCTTCAGGGCAGTTTTCGTGCCGTCGCGGCAAAGGGACGCGCGCAGCTCTCCGTCTCGCGTTTTACAAAGGCACCGATGTTAACGCGAAACGTGGCCAGGAGAACGAGCGCAAAGTGTAGTTTCTCCCGGCGTAGAGGGAGCGAGCATTCGGAATGAAATAAGAAACCCGGAGATTCCTTCTCTAGGGATTCAAAGGGAGAAAGAAAAGTGCGTCTTGAAGAAAACGTGAGAAAGATCTTCGTCCTTTTATTTTTTCTCTCTCTCTCTCTCTCTCTCTCTTTTCGTTCCTCCCTCGTCTTTGTCCATCTCTCATTCTTTCTTCGTTTCCGCGCGCTCCTCCACTTTTACTACAACTACTTGCCAGCCGTCTCGCAGCTAGTTGCCGCCGCTCCGCGTATCAAATAACCATGCCACGAGACGTCCGGGAGATTTTCGAGCCTCAGCATCCCTACACCTTGTTGACTTTTAATCGCGGACATTAGTTACACTCTCCCGACGGGGGGGTGCTCTCTGTCCTCTTGGCCGATCCGCGCGCCGCGAGGGCCGCGCGTTCCCATCGGTTTCCCTAGCCGCGCTCAACACCGGTAGCCCAGTCGCATGCCTCGTACATACTTCGCCCAGTCATTATATACTTAACGAGACGACGAACAAACGCCTCATTCTCAACACCTAAATAATTCCTCGACAAAAAAAAATTAACCCTGGTTAATTATATCCCTGCTTGGAGATGAAATATTGAAGGCTGAGAAATATAATATACATTTTTCGAAGTTTACTGTTCTAAATTACAAATAAAACATTAATTTATTATTTTGAATTTATTTGTTGAAATAAATTTAAAATAAATTTCATGTATTAAATTATATTCTAACAATAAGTAGGTAATACAAAAACCTTCTACTTCCAGAGTCAATGTAACACACGAACTGTCACGGTGACTTTCTGAGAGCTGTCAGTTTATTTTTAATGAACTGTAAGTTCACGATATCAATGAATTTGGGCAGTATTCTATTTTTGACTGTCTTTACTGAGAACCGTTAGCACCCTGTGTTAAAGTATATAGGAAATTCAGTACTGACAGCCAATTTCCAAGCCTGTCACCATCACCATGAAAATAAAAACGAAATATATATATATATATATATTGAAAACCAATAAAAATCTCGGAAGGTCTATTACACTCTAAACGTAACAGTTCTTTGTAAGTAGCGATGAACCTCACGACATCACTGAACTTCATCATCATCATCATGGAAATAAAAACGAAATATTTTGAAAGTTAGTAAAAATCTTGGAAGATCTCTATTACACTCTAAGAGAACAGTCCTACTTAATAAATAAGGATTTTTTATAACACAATTTTTCAACAACTTTTAACAGTCTTAATAATCTGATGATAAAATAAATTTCATGTATATATTACATAAACATTTTTTTTAAACTCCTTTCCAATATTGATAGTTGAATGATAGTCGAATATTTTAAAGTAAAAAGTAAACGTTCCAATAATTGGACATCTAAAGGTTCTGTGACTTTAACTTTATATTAAAAACATTTAAACAAAAAAGTCTGCTTCATGTTCGCAATTAAATTACTATCTTATATTTTAGCGACCAAAAACTCATCTTATGTCTTAATTTTAAACAATATTTGTAATAAATAACATGTGAACGTTTGAATATGTAGGATGTTCCAATAGCTGGACAGAAAAATCGATGACTCTGTCTCAAGGGTATTTGGATGAACTTGTTTCATTAGTTTAACGTTGTGCAAAATGTACTTCTCTATATGAGAAAAATAATCTATTTATTGAGAAAAAATTATTCAAACATTAAAAATAATGTTGTAAGTATCGATCGTCCAAATATATTAGAATATTTAATTTATTTGATATTGTATGTATGTTACGATAAAGATTAATTCTTAGTTATATAGCTTTTACATTTAAAAAATGATAAATTTTTTGTATTTCTTTACTGACATTTCATTTTCTTCCAATGTCTCACGTGTTTCTTCTTCAGGTAATAATTCCAAAGCGACGGGTTAGGTTAATTTTATTGGTGACTTTTTTCGAAAACGTCGAAAAGATTTACAGCATTTTTAAGATTTGATTTATTTGGTAATTCGAAAAGTTAAGAAATGCCGCACTCGCTAGTTCTCGAGGATTTATGGTAACGAAAATCTGACCGAATTCTTTTTCGCAACAAAACCGTTCTAAACTCGCATTCCGCATATAAATCTTTTTTACAATACAACTGGTAAAATATCGTTGGGTTCTCTTTCCTCGAAACAATTAAATATTGCACAAAGCAGCCTCGTCTCATGAGCATAAATCATAAACTTAATTTTCGTCACGCGATCGGAAGAGAGAGGTCTCTCCACGATCAAGTGGTTCCGAAGTGCAAAAAATAACTCAGAACACAAATTGTAAATTCATTTCTACATTGTAAAAAAAATAGAATATAAAATATTTTTATTGCTATCTTTAAAATAAACGGTAACAACTGGTACATGAAAAAAATTTACCAAGTTGTCGATGAAGAAAATTTTACGAATAAACGAAGATAAATAAAAACTAAATGATCTCTCAACAAAAAAAAATTGGATTTGTTCGATGTGTCGTAAAAATTTGAATTTTATATCTTCTTCCAAATGGTAGCAATCCGAATGTTGTTACTTTGGATTTTGCATTGTAACGCAAATAACGACGAATATTCAAGGATGAGCGTTCGCGGGATGTAAAAAATGAAAGTTATAGATCCCTTTCTCAAAAAGCTTTTATTGGGGCCTTTAATCGCGCAAATAATATTTGTGTACGAGTGAAAACAGGATTTTCAAGGAACTACCGGAGCGCACGTATACGAAGCCAAATTATCCTCGAGCGTGGGAAGAGAAAATATATTCTCCCGTCGTGTGTCCGCGTATAATTGTATTTATCGATGATTCCTGGCTTCTACACGGGTTGTGCAGAAAACTGCCCAGCTCCTATTCACTTTGTTTTCTTCCCTCTTTCATGGGATATATATCTTTTTACTGAAATTTTCATCGAGTCACAGAAGCAAGCAAATCGAAACACCCTCAAACAATATAATTTTTCTTATTCAAAATTCCATTCGATTTGTCAAATAAAAACGAATAAGAAATTATTTGGAGAACCTTGAAAATTTCAATTGCGCACTTATTTCTTCATTTTTTACTTTTGAACTAAACTTTCAGGTTGGAGGACTTCGAACGCGCCAAATTTTCTCAGCTCACTTTTATTATAACTTTTATCTTGTACGTGAACGTGAGAAAAACTTGCAACTTGATTTTCTACTTTTTTTATCAATATAAAATTTATTAATGTTCACCATTGGGTGACAATTTATCATTTTAACTTCACGTTTGTATCAATCTTTCAAGTATTTAACGACGAGTCTCAAACATGGACAAATATACCTGGGATATAGTTCGGGGATCGTAAACATTTTTTAAAAAAGTGAAAATTCGTCAAGCGTAATGAGGAAAAAAATTCCAAATTTTCGAGAATAATACCTCGACTATTGTATATCCATTATGATTCATCAAGTTCGAGGGAAAAACCAAATCCTTTCTTAATTGTTCGGATTTTCGACTCAATTTGGAATAAGTAGACCGGTATAAAGTGTCGGGGTAAGACGTGTCGGGTCTCGCCAGGTAGTTCGTTACCGAAAAACATTTTGTAGCAATTCGATAAGTTCAATTGAGTGTTAGTTATTCCAGTGTAATTTTCAATCATACGAAAAGAGAATAGTGTTTAGTGTTTTTAATTTTTATTATCGTTGCGAAATACTTAAAAAAAATATACGTAGGGATGAAACTGCTGTACAATTGATACAAATAATCTAGATTCTGCTATTTTATTCTGCATAATATAATTTCCATTATGTGTGGTGGTGATAAATACAGTGCAAAGCCCACGGAACATATCAAAAGCAGAAAATTACGCAGATTCGCTTAGTCTATGAATTTCAAGAGAAAGGTAAGACGTGGCTAATTGTTATTTTCATGGATCTACGAGATTCAGTGTGCTCAAAAAAAATTCGCCAAATGTTTCGAATTTTTTTTTTTTATTTTAAGAACTTATTCAATTGAAAATTTTCCGTAAATAACAAAAATACTAATTATTCGGAGTGAAATCCAAGAATTCATATTGAATAAGTCAAAAAAATAACTGTTTGGTCAGTTTTTTTTTATTTTTCAATATTTTCGTTGTATACAGGAAATTTCCGCTCAAATATATCCTATACTAAAAAGAGGGAAAAAGCCTAGTACATGTGACAAAAATGCTATAGTGTTATAAGAATAGCATACTTGTGTATTTTATATAATTATCAAAATAATCTGTAAACTTTTATTCATTTATGAACACTCTACTTCTTCGTGACGTGAAAAGAGTGACCTCTTTTTTGATACAGAACACAGCTATCGAGCTACCTGTTAAATTAAAATAAATGAACTGTCAACAATAAAATGATAATCCTAATTAAAATTGAAAATCGATTTGGGCTCATCGTTATTATATTTGATCATTGACAGTTTTTGACAAATAAAAATTCACGATAACAAGATTCACTACACGTTCGCATGGACATCAGTGGCCGAGTTCGTGATCAATAAAAAAAACTAAAAAAAAACACACGTACGCCTACATGGGCGAAGGTTCCAACGAGCTCGCAGCTCTCGATCGTTCGTTCGACCCAATTACGTCGAAATTTTTGTGATTTATAGTTTCATTTTGATACAGAAGACGATTTATATGTTGAATAATCATTTGGACTTTGTCACGCGACAAATGACGAAGAATATCTATAAAACTCTATTGAACACATTTTTTTAAATAAAATTTATAGAAAAAAAATCCGAATATCTGTACGTGTGACACCGATGAAAAAAAATTGACCTCCATGACAAATTCGTTCGTTGATATGTTAAGTGTCCAAAATCAATTGTCACTTTTGGACAAATTGATTTAGTAAATTTTTTATATTAAGACCGAAATCAACGTCCATCAAAAAATAATCCGTTAAATTGATTAAACCAGTCAATATTTTTTAAGCCACATTTATCTCCTTTCCACTTTTATAAATAAAAAAAAGTTAAATCTTTTTTTGTTTACGCTATATCGAAAAATATGGAGAAGGCGCAATGCGTGTATCGCAGAATAATTTATTTCGAATGTCAGCCTTATTGAGTATCGTGAGAGCGGGTCAGCCTCGAACAGTAAATTATTTCCATCGTGTCTTCCCAGCGCAATCCATCATAAGTGCGCAGAAATTACATATGTACAATACATTTATTATACGATTAATATCAAAGATTTCAAAGTCATGCTCAGTGTTCGTTTCAAAGGAGAGAGAAGAAGTTCGAGAATTTACCAACGATTCGATCAGTCGCGAAAGTCTTTCGAACGTAAAACGATTTGTTTATTATTGACCACAAATAAATCCATCAAGCTTTTACTCTGAGAGAAAAGTGGATTTTATTGTATGAAAATAAAGACTATGCTGATTATTATAAAATTATAAATAAATTTTATTTAAATCCATTCTTAAATACACATTCCTTTTTACAATAAAAACATATTTCGGTCTAAAACAATCAGATATTTATCACTTTATTATGATAAATCTACTATCGTGATTTCTTTCAGAGTAAGGTTAAAAATATTTAAAAAATCGCTCTTTATTTTCGTCTGCTATAAAGTTATAAAATAGACTTTCCGATAAATGTTTTACACATGATTAACACACTCTTCTGATCATTTTTCTTTATTTTGGTCCTGGCCTGTTACAGAATTTACAAGTCTTTGTGACCTAAAAACGTACTCTCACGACATTTAAGCAACGAATTTTTAATTGGTCGAAACGTAAATGGATAAATCAATATCGGAAAGTAGACGTTTCAATTTTTCAAACGTGCTTTTAATACTATTTTGACTTTTGAGTATACGTATATATAGTAAAATATACAATAATATACATGTATTGTACGTGTATAAATCAGATGTATAATACACATATAATGTACGTGTGTAACATACATGTAGTACACGTAATACAATATTTATATTGAAATTGAGAAATGTGTTGACAGTATGATGAAAATTTTTAATCCACACTTATCACAATCAACCATAAGACATTGATTTTTGTCGAAGTCCGAAAATTGAAGTTGAAATTATAGTTAACTTAATTTAAATTTGGTTTAAATTTAAATTAAAAATCAATAATCCTATACTTATTAAACCACTCAAACTACCTAAACCTGATTTATTTCCACATTAGTAATGTTTAAAAATCATGGGATCAATTTAACCCACCGTATATGATTCTAGTTGGGGAAGAAAAAATTATAACCAAAAAAATGTCAAAAATGATATAAAACATGAAAAAGTGATTCGTTTTATTTGGATTTTTTTCAAAACTAAAAATAAAAATAATCGCACATACAATTGCCATCCAATAGCTACACACATAAATAACCTTTTTTATAAAAGATGAGTTTGTCTACAGATATCAAAATCTAGTAATTATTTGAGTGGCCACTTTCTCATGAATTGTCAATAAAGAAAGCATTCCCGACCAACACGCGACATCAAAGTCCTCGCGAATATAAATATATGATTATATAACGAGAATTGGAGCAAAAACTTACAAATTATTTCTCACCTAACTAATCGAGAGTATTTATATCGAATATCTCTCAGATGTCAAATGATTTATTTAACATTGATCACAAATAAATCATTAGATCATGGCTGGGAATAATAGCAACGTGCTAAATTATTTTCTAGTAGCACAAGTATACATATAGACTTTTCAAAAATGTTAATTGTATATGATCACTACATATTTAAAATTAAAAAAAAACGAAGTAGAATCTGTGATAATATAATTTTTAATCAGCTTCGAATAAATCATTTTTTCAGGTTAAAGGCATTAAAAATGATGAAAAAAATGACTAATATTTTATGAAACAGGTATGTTTATTGGGTAACGTACATATACTATGTATATGTCCATTCTTCTCTCACATTATATAATACCAAAGTTTCGCATTTTGATATACATTTGTCGAATATTTCAGAAAAAGATGAAAATTAACGATTTGTAATTTAAATTTCCATTGAGGTCACGTGAAACGGCCAATTTTGAGTGAATTTTTGAACAAATCCCATGCTTGTATTTTTCAAGCAAATTAATTGATATTTGAATATTTTATGTAGTGTAAGCTATAATAGAGATCATTACACTCTTGGAATTTCCAAAAAAATAAAAGAAAAACCAAACCAAAAAAAATTTTTTTGTTTTATTTTGAAATTCCAAGAGTGTCATAACCTAGTATAGCTTACACCACATAAAATATTGAAATGTCAATTAATTTGCTTGAAAAATATGAGCATGAGATTTATCCAAAAATTCACTCTAATAAATCGAGTGTTTCACATCACCTTCAATATACTTTTTTTAACGAGTTCAGTAATCTCTACTATATAATGGATAATTTTTTTGGACGTTCAATACATGTTTAAATAGGAAAATATATAGCTGAATAACTTATTTAACTCTAAATATCTCAAAAGCTGAACGATAGAATTACTTAACCATTTTTTAACTGATTTGTTTTATTTTTCTGCAAAAAATAGAGAATTTTCCCAAAATTTTCTCAAATAAACGGATTTTCGCAATCGCGAGCTTATTTAACTTAATTAACGCGTACGTATATTATATAGACACTTTTATGACAGACCCGGAATTGCATGCATATAAGAATATCGAGAACTGATAATTAATTAATAAGCAGGCGATTGCTCACGAGTTGTCAACGGAGAATTCTCGATGAACGCGATATGGAGACTCTGGTGAAAATAAATAAAACAGGGACGGGAGCCAGAGCGAAAGGTTTTACAAAATTTCAACCGAATTCCTCGGGATCGAGAGAGTATATATTCGGACACGCGCGCGGACGTACGCATGTTTTTTGCCTGAAACGCATCACCGAATTAATATTCAATCTCGCGTCGCGATAAGAGGCGTATTGAGAACACGAAGCTTATCGAAACGTGTCGAGCCGAGAGGTACGATAAAAACTTACGAATTAATTAGAGGCAGGGAGGAAAAAATCGGGACGGTCCAAAAGCGATATGCGCCTCGCTTCGTATTTTTCTTTTTTTATTTTCTCATTTTTCCCCTCTTCATTTTATTCTTTTTTCGTTCTTTTATTATTTCGATCTACTGAGCGAGGGACGCATATCCCTGGCGGCAAGGCCGCGAAAGATCGACGACGACGACCGAGGAGGCGAGCTACGATTTTTTATTAACTCGAAGACTCGTTAGTATACTCAAGAGGACGTCGTGCTGTGCTTCGTTAAAGACAAAAACAAGAATGAAACGATCGGGGAAAAAGAAAGAAAAAATGGCCAGGAGGGGGAGAGAGAAAGTGAAGAAAAATTCTGAAACGCCTGGCGCGCGCGTTAACCCATCGCTAATTTATTTCATCCACATTTTGTATCGATCTCTAACCCCCTTTTTCTCTCCTCTTTATTTTTTATCGATTTATCGGAAATTTGCTGCTTATATCTCCCTCCCTTGCTCTTCGCCCCGGGCAATGAAATCCTCTCCATACATTTTCCATAACGATCCTTTCGTTCTGGATAAAACCGAGAAAATACGACCTTAGAGCAATGAGGACGATCCCATCGTAAATGGTGCAGACGTCAAGTTATAATTACAAAAAAACTTGCAATGAGCGCACGCATATTTTTTGCCATTATAAAAACAGTTTTGCTGGTCTTGACTGCATTAACGACTTGAAAAAAAGATATCTTATTGAATGAAAAAAAAAATTATTATCAGAGTTGACAACTCATATCTCAAAAATGTGCAATAAAAAAAAATTTACTCACTATTAAAATCTAATTTTTTTTTAAGAACGCTTTCTTAGAAATTATTGCCATTTTATGGAAATTTTCTTTTCGCCATCTCGCGAATATTTAGTCTCGGGAGAAAGAAAAATTGTTACTCCGGGTCTCGAGGAAGTTTTCGTGTCGGTAAAGAACGGGGTGAGAGAGGGAGTGAGACAGCAAATAACCCAGGTACGAAGCTAATGGGACCGAATTCCGTTCGAAAGAAAAATAAATACATCTCTCAACGGTCCGGAGGAGTCTTTTGTCGCTGTGAAACAAAATGGTTGCGTGACGCGAAGACGTTCGTCCTGAGTCGGCACGAGCTCCTGGCAAACGTCGCCGAGGTAGCAAGGGTCAACAGACCCGACCAGAGACAACCATTATTGATACTGCATTTGCAAATTTACATTTATCTGAATTCAACTTCATCTATACGATTGTCACTCATTCACTTTCCTGTTTTAGCAATCGAAACTTTTTTAAGGGTGTTCAGTCCGTACAGCAAAAAATTAAAAGTTTTGAAATATTTTTCTCACCTATGAAGTCGTTTAAGAGTAAAAATTTATTAAGAAAAGATGCTGAAAATCGACTGAAGAAAAACATATTTGAAAATCAAGATCATCCAGTGACAGGTCTACTCTCTATGCGATTGCACAAAAAAAAATTATGAAATCTTTTTGAAAAATTAGATGAAGCTTCTTTAACGCCATACAAAGATCAGTGCAAAATGTCAATCAAATTAGGAAGCTCGTTAATGAGATATTTATTATAGACAATTGCAACTTTTAACACGTGCTCTCATGGGAAGATACAAGAAATAGCCAATTTTTAACAATTAATATCTTAATGGAGAGCTTCCTAATCGTCGTGAAATTTTTACACAACCTTTTAGAGATGTTACTTAATATTGTGTAAAATTTTCAAAACATTTCCATCGTTGTCGTTTTTGAACACAACATCCTTAAGGGTGTTAAGATGATATGAAACACCCAATTTCGAGTGATTTTTCGGACAAATCCCACGCTCGTATGCTTCAAGCAAATCAAGTGAAAATTTGAATATGTTATGCAATTTACATTAAACTAGTGCATGACATTCTTGGAATTTCAAAAAACGAAAAAAAATTTGTTTACTTTCGTTTTTTTATTTACTGAAATTCCAAGAGTGTCACGCTTTAGTACAGCGTACACTGCATAACATATTCAAATTTCAGTTCATTTGCTTGAAAAATACGAGCGTGGGATTTGTCCGAAAATTCAATCAAAATTGGATGTTTCATATCACGTTAAGTCCGTAGAGCAAAAAATCAAAAGTTTTGACAATATTTTTTTCCCATATGAAGTTGTTTGAAAGTACAAATTTATTAAGAAAAGTTGCTTCAAATCGACTGAAAAAAAAACATATTTAAAATTCAAGGTAATTCAATGACAGGTCTACTTTCTATGTAATCGCGTAAAAAAATGATAACATTTTTTGGGAAATTAAAAGAAGTTTCTTGAACGACATACAAAGTTGAGTGCAAAATTTCACTTAAATTAGGAAGCTCGTTATTGACATGAGATATTAATTATGCAAAATTGCAACTTTTAATCTCTTGAAATTTAATGAAACAGAATGTCCTCGAAAATTGCACAGATCTCTTTTAGCATCATGGTAAAAGTGTATGCAAATTATAAAAAGGCTCCACCAAGTAGTAATCGAGATATTGATTTTAAAAAATCATAATTTGAACAGCATGGGCTTTTTATATGGAAGATTTAAAGAGATTATTTTCAATAATTCATATCTCGATTTCCATATGACAAAGCTTGGTAAAATTTTACACACATATTCATATAACATAAAAGCTAATTTTTGAGAAAATGTATTTCAATTTGATTTTTGCAGTTACATTACCTATAAATATTAATAAAATGAAAAAAAAACAGCCAAAACCGATTCTTTATGCAAAACATGAAACTATAATTTAAACATCAAAAAATTGATATTTCAAATGACTAAAAGACTAATCGTTATTTAAACAAATCAAAACCTCTACAACTAAATAATATAATTTATTCACCTATTTTTATTTGTTAATACTTGAATCCTGAAAATTAATTCATATAGAAATTGGAGGAAGACAAAAGTATGTCGAGAGAAATAGTGACGCCTTTTTTCTTATATCGTTCGCAATAGATAACGAGTTTGTAACAAATTACACGAAATTAGGAGTATGCGAGACATGCAGGGACTCCGCCGGCGTATTAGCGAAGGTGCAAATTCTTGTAACCTGGGCGTGGCAAATTGCTGCACGCGAGTCTGTCTCTAATGATGCGAACAAACGAGCGAGAGCGATCCTGGGAGAGCGACATCAAAGAGAGAAGAATATCGCGAAGATGCAGAACGGACGAGCGATTGTACAAGAGGCAGCGAGAACGTCGATGACTGAGAAGGGACACGCAAACCTCTGACGTGTTCCGCTCGTGCGAAAACGAGACGGAGAGGCGATAAAATCCCAGGTTAACGGAGAGAAAATTGTCACTGTAACTGCTCTTCCCTCTCCTCGCACTCAAGACCAGTGATATATGCTCGAGCGAAGCTTTAAAAATAAATGATGGTTATAAATTACAGTAAAGTATTTATAGAAAAACATCTCGCTGCTCTGATCGGCACGATAAATGAGATATAATCTAAAAATATACAATCAAAAGTTGATAAAACTCTGAATTTTTTTTTCCCTTTGGAATTTTCTAGCCCAATAGCAAAATAAGGCACGTAAATGTCCATACTTATATTTTTTTAAAGGAAATTTGACGCCTTACAAAAAAGGTCTGTGTTGTGGTTTTTTTTGTAAAGCGCTTTAAGTGGTATAGAATTATATCATTTATTCTTTTTTCAATCTAATTTTATTTAAATGGGAAATCAAAAAATGCAATCGCCACATTTGGATACGCATCATTTTTCAGCTCCCAGATTCATTTTTATACTTTCATATATGTAGGGAAGGGGGAGGGACAAGATGAGCCCCTTAAGAAAAAGATGCTTGAAACCTCAGTTTTTTTCACTCGTTTCACTGTTTTTTAATCCCTTGTCAAATATTTGGCGTTAATTTGCTGTGTCGAATATAAATAAAAAATCGAAAATGTAGAGCACGATGGGCCCTCCCTCAAAAAAAAATTTTATAATGTGAGTTTTTTACACATGTCATATTTTTAATTTTTTTGCCATATTTTAATATAAAAATCTACTAATAGTTATAATGATAAAGATTTGAAGGAAAATAGATCTTTTAGAAACTTATTGAATAAAATTTTCTTGTTACTTTTCTGTTTAATATAGCTAATTGATGAATTTGAGAAATATTTATTTTCATGCTAAAACATCATACAATTATTTAAAATGGTATGCGCATAAGATATGATACAGCTTGTATTTTCTGCGAGAATCTGTATTCCGAATCTATGGAACCATGGATCCAATGTGGTAATAAGTGCAAAAATTAGGCCAACAATTCATGTACTAGATTTGACACCAAAATAGTCAGCAAATACACTTGTGATTATTGTAAATGATTAGAAATAATTACTATATTTTCATAACTCATTGTAAAAGCAATAATTTAATAACTTATTTTCTTACATTTAAATTATGTTAATTAAATTTATTGTTAAGTTTTTTTATACATTTTTGTATTGATTTATTCTCTGTCTCTTTTAAGTATGAACAGTTATAAATTAAATTTCAATAAAAATTGCTTGACCTTGTCAAGTTAAGAGAAAAGCACAACCTAAAGCGCTTTGCAAGCTTTCTATGCGTGCAATGCTGGGGAATAGTTATAGAAAATAATACTGGTTGAACTAGTTTACCCCTTATTCCATTATTTCCATATTCCTTAATCATTTCTACTTGAAAAAAATTTTAGAAGCCCTTTTTGCTCGAAAAAATATTTGTAGGTTCTTAAAAATCTAGAGGGCCCATTTTACTTCACGTTCAAAATTTGATTTTCGTGTACAGTTGAAAATAAATCATGTTAACCTAATAATTTCGAAGGTCAAACTTCATTGAGACCATTAATGTCGTAAAGGATGTGCTTTATGAAGATCGCATGGATAGTGCTGAGGGAATTGAGAATTGTCTGGTTGACGCGGCACTCGTCTTCCTGGCTTCAACTGTCTGCATTTTCCTTCAAAGCAAACCTGCGAAACGTAAAATTGGTATTAAGTATTCAAACTTTCAATAAATTAACTCAGCAGAATAAACAAGCTCGTTCAAAAAGTTTGAGTTCAACTATAAATTTATGTGTAAGTTGTCTCAATCGTAAAGCTTGAATGCCAATGTTTTTTGTAATATCAATATATCAATTCCGAATTTCATAACCTCTAATATAGTTTTTCAGTACAGATAAGTAAAGACAATAAAAACCAAACACAGCCATTGTTGATAATCCCAACTTTTTATCCTGTATAAGAGTTCAAAGTTAAAGTTTTCGAGAATAATTATATGTTTATGTGCCCTTTTCACAGACATAAGTTGAAAAAAGTTGCCAGAATGAGCTACCAAAAAGAAAACTGAGTTTATTTGGCAAAATCTTGTACTAATTACAATAAAAGCTTTGCCCTAAGGTGATGCTGTATAGATGTACCACGTGACACATGATCAGCCCATTTTTGCTATTAATCTGCGTGGACTACGAAAAAATATTATACTTATTGACATAGAATTCAAGATATTTGAACCAATTGTGTTTTTCAAGGGACTGTGGGATCTGCGGCATCACCTTAAGACCGATCCTTATATGTATAATAACTGAACAGAGCAATAACCTCTGTTCTATCAATTCTCAAAGACTCAAAGACTGGAGATGCTTCGACATCTCTGATTTTACAGGTGTAAAAATTTGTTGTGGATTTGGTTATCGTTCTATACTACGATAAAATGAATTTAATTGTACAACAAATATATTAGATATTAATATATGGTACGTATTTGAAATTGGAACAAACTTACTCGTAATTTGCCACATTCCAACCCATTAGGCGCATGTCCATTCATGTAAAATGACGTTATTTTGTCATTACGTCTGAACATCGAAGCACACATGACTTTTCCGCACTTAACATAGTATCCGTTCGATAATCTGTTGTCTTTCTAAAATATTAAATATTATATGCCTTAATAATAAAATCAATATTTGTTATAATTTATCAAAAATATCATGCAGTAATAATTAACTGATAATATTTTTGGAATGACGTTCAAAGTCAATCTTGTGAGATCGAAAATTTGCAAATGCAAATTTTAAGAACATGTCATTTTTATGCATATAAATAATTTAATTACTGTGCATTCACCACGATAACCTTCATTTACACACGTTTCGTGAAGGGTTTTTACAACTGGTGCAGGTGGCCGCTTAAGGAAGGAGAAAAAATATTAGTAATGAACAGAAGAAAAAATCTTAATGCATGGTTTAGGAATTAAATATTCGTATATGCACATACAAATTGTAAACTTTGACGAGAATCAACAACCACAGTCAAAGACACTAAACATGCCAAAAAGTATATTACAAGACGGGCCATTCTTCCTAAAAAAAAAACAAACATTTTTATTTTTAAAAAATTTCATGTATCAAAATGATCGAAAATTATCAAAAATTATTTTAAATAATTAAGTAATAAGAAATATATTTTTGGTATTTCCAGAAAATTTAAACCAGAAATATTCATAAAATGGTCCTTTCTAATAGCTTTTTAGAGTTTTATAAAACCTTTTACAATAAATTTGAATATATTTTATTCCGAAAAGATTTTTAAGCTATTTTATTGTTCAACTAAAAGCATTTTTTTTTAATTTTCATATTTTATATTATTGGTAGAAAAATAGGAAAAATATAAAATCAAGATTTTTGTAACTTATTTGTTATTCTTTACTCACCTAATATGCAGTGGAGTTATAGATCCGTACCTCACAACTCGTTTGAATTTGAAGGAATTGGTGGCTCACGAAACTTTTAATGGCCATAATCTATTATGCACAATTATCACGTCGTTACTAACTACTGATTAAGAAACTCCCATAAAAGAAAACAAAGGCATTCAACTTTTTTCATTCTTACTTTTATATCGTTTTTTCCACCTTCTTTTTCCTTCTCTTTTTAATTTCAATTGATATCAAGAGCCACGGCAGCGACTCGAGGCAAATACATTTGCAACCGAGACTATATAAACGTGACTATAATACTCGAAAGTAATAAGTAGTCTTGACAGGTCCAAATTTTTAAATTAAAAAAAGTTTGTCCAATTGATTTTAAGAATAAAATATGTTTTTTTTAAATTTCAATTTATTCGTTCGAAATCCAGAGAATATAAGAGGGTTTCTTCGATTTATTTTTTCGATCGAAATCAATAAAAAGAGAGTTTTATTGGCTATATTTATTTCAATTTTCTATTAATGCAGTTATTTATGATCGAAACCATAAGTATTCTTGGATTTTCCGAAAAATGGACAAAAATTGATCACGAAGTTCTCGATACGTTCCGATCGCAACGAACAATCCATAAAACGTGGAGATCCTTTCTCGTAGCGTTTATTCGACGCTCTTCCGTCCTGATTTGTTGCACATTAATCATATACCAGCCAAGAGTACATTTCAGTTCGCTATACGAGTATGCGCGGTATCGAGGGCCGATTCCTTCCTCGTCGCCAACGCGATACTTACACGTGGGTTTTACATGATTCATAGGAAGAGCTCAACCCAGACTCCGAGGATAAATTTCGAAGACTATGCAGACGAGTCAAAAAAATTGGTGATTCAACGATATACCGATAATTACATTATTTTTTATCTTCTTTCTTGATGTCTGTTGTTCAACAAATTTACACAGGGAAGAAGAAATGTTTCGAAATGTTCTGAGGGCAAATTTTAAAAAATGAAGGAATGATTTTTAAAGAATTCAAATTTTATTATTATTTTACTACAAAGTGACAACTAAGATAAGCATCCCAATAGTTAGACAATTTTCGCTATATTATTTTTAATATTTGAATTATTTTTTTTCTGAATAAAATCATATGGATAATTTTTTTTATACACGAAGAGGTGTATTTTTCATAGCATTCATTTATTGGAACAAACTAACTCAACCCTAGACACAGGGTCGAACTTTCTGTCCAACTCTATTGGGACATCCTACGTACTAAAACGTTTAAGTATTTATTTACTCGAAATATTGCCTAAAATTAATACATAAAATGAGTTTTGGATCACTAAAATATCAGGCAATAGTTAACATGTGAATTTGAAGCAGATTTTTTTGTTTGTATATTGTTTAATCAAGATAAAGTGAGACAACTCTTAGCTCCTACTATCAAGACGCTTACCTGATTATTGTGCAATTATGAGTATACTTATAAATCCTCTGTTCTTTATAATTATTTCCCAGAAGTAGAATTAAATTTAGTTATATTGTTACTCCAATCCTAAAATATATATTTAAAATAATTAGAATAATTATCACTCAATAGTAAAACAAACTATATTACAATTTGTGTTAATGTGTGAAAATAAGTTAAAGAAATATAATTTATTCTACAATGAATAATCAAGAAAAAAGCTCCACCATTGAAAAAGTCATTACTCATTATTCTAAAAATAAATTCATAATTAATCGGAAAAAAGTGAAAAAAACTTAATTAAAAAAAGCATTTTTGGTAAAAAAATGTTTATGCAAACAAAAAAATTATTCCAGTATTAACATTGTTCCATAAAAAAATCTTATCGACCTTTTGTAGCATCGAGCGAAGAAGATCGAATATACTCGACTTTCTCATCGGCTGCGATTCTCTGCGCCGACTGGTTCTCGCTTGTTCCGAAGAACGGCAACATTAATCATACCGCGAACAACGAGACGATCGCAAGTTTCGTTTTCTCATTCATCTCCCTTTCGATTCCCTCTCGCGTGCTCGAGCTTTATTCCCTCGTGGCCTTCAACCCTGTGCTTTGTTTTCGTCGAAAAGTGTGACTCGTGTACGCGCAGTTGTCGACGCGTCACATAGAAACCGACAATTACGTGAGAATTCGAGAATAAAAAACGGAATGTGAAAGAAAATCAGAGGATTAAATATCAGGCGGGAGAAAAAAAAATCTTTGATTATATATAATTCATCGATCGTAAAGGCTGGATGAATGAGCGCTTGATTGATCGCCCGATTAATTGACTTCGATAAAAACAATTTCTGGTAAACTTCCCTTCCAGATCTATGGCAGGATGAAACGTTGAATAAGCATTATTGAGAGAGAGAAAAAAAACCAGCGATCGCACTATCGATCCAATTCCAATTAAGATAAATGAACACGCGATTTAGAAAAATTTAATGGACTTGCCTGGTAGAGGAGTATATCGGGAAACGGAAGAATCATCTTTCCCGACGCAATTCCCGAAGATAAAAAAATAGAGAAAAATAAGAGAAGCGCTTAGTGAATAGGTCGCAGAGCCGAGAGGTCCGAGCTTCAATGATCCCGGTATAAAAAGGATCGAGTTAGAGAAATGAACGCGAGGGTTCCGCCCACGCGGCGGACCCTTTACACAAGCGCCGCTCGATACGTGCACGGATACGGGGCCGTTGTGTACAGTATCTAGAACTCTCCGAGCGAGAGGATAAGACGAGAACTTTAACAAGGGATCAGGAGAAAGATCGAGAAAGAATGGTACAAAAGATCTTGTCTTGAAGACTTCTATATAAGGCAGGAAAGGAAAACGAGAAATTCGAGCTGATGATTCGAATTTGTGCGAGCTATCGGCCGCTGCAGAACGGCCACGACAGACCGCACTTTTTGCGATATCTTATCCCAGCCTTTTTCTCCCTCCGCAGAAAAACATGGAAAACGTCGCGACCCAATCTCTGGAATTATTTCAATAAGCGCCGTCTCTACTCCATCGTTCGTTACGTTTTCGTGCATTTCGGATCTCGCAGCGTCAAATTTCTCAGAACGAATTAATTTTTTTTTTTCAACGATTCAGTATCTCTCGTTGACACCGGTAAATTTAACGAAAAAATAATTCTTTTTATATCTATAGTATATATAAAGTAAAATGAAACTGATAAAAATAAAATAAAATTATTTTAATTGACGTTTTCTTCTTATTTTTATTTTCAAATGTTTTGAGATATTTTGAGTGTCCGACGCTTCGAAACTTCGATAATTTAATGTTCTCGTTCAAGTTTCAATCTCTTTGTTTTTATCTTAATCTGTGTTTTATTGGGCAGGTAAATTTAGGTAGATTTATTACACGTTTAGATTGATTTATTGCACGTGGTTCCACTAAAAGAAGAAAGCTGTTGTGGACGCGGTTCTTTTCCTCGCTTATTTTGTCTTCAATTTTTCGATTTTATTCGAGCTCGTGGAAAAAAAAGGATCGCAAGTTATCTGGCCCGCCGATCGGCGAGTGTGAATCAACGCTGTGGGCTCCCGGCTTCTCGTTCTTCGCGCGATTCGACGTTACGACACCGATATAAAACTCTCCGAAGAACTCGCTCCTCTGGATTCGATTCTATCGAATCGACGCATTTTATTCCTCAAGATTATTTTATTCTTTAAAAAAATATTCGATCGAATTATTTTTTTAGATAAATCAGCAAAGCACTTATTATTTGTTTTTGTAATTGATTTATTATTATGTGAAAATTGTAAGAAGGGCGAAAAAATGCATACGCACATTTTACATTAGTTTTTTTTATTTCTTCTAATTTGACATTGATTCACTTTTTTCAGCCTTCGAAAATTCTTTTAAAAAGATTAAAAATAACTATGTACTGAAATGTTATATACGGATGTCGCACTAATAACTGCAATAAATGTCGAAATAAATACGATCGATTGAATTATTTTAAGAGTGACGAGAATTATTTCGTATTTATATCTATTTATTGTGAGAAAAATTTGGCAGAGAAGGAAAAAATATAGGATACTTCTTGCTACATTTTTATATCTGCGATCATTTTAATTCTTAAAAAAAGTACAAAAAGTGCAAAAGACAAACCTAAAATTGGATGCAGAAAAAAGATGAAAAAATATTGAGCAGAATGTGGGACACTGCTTGACGTATTTTTATGATTTATGCGGCAATAATTAATATTCTTTAAAAAGTATAATCTGAAACAAATTTTAAAAAAAATATACCAGAACAGTTTTTTTTCCTCATATTTTATATATTTTTGTGGCAAAAATTCAGAAGAAAGGGATGAAAAGAGATGGAAAGGTTTTAGAAGGTAGGGCAGAAATGAGTGACACTTAACAGGCCGAACACGTGATCGTTTCAATTTGAGGTGGCGGGTGCGAGGTCTGGTACGTAACGTGCATAAGTCCATGAGGAATGAAATGTGAAGGTCCAGATGGGACAAGAGGACGGCACTTCCTCGACCCTTAATCGTGATTTATGGTTTGTTCGACATGTCTCTCTTCCGTGTGCCACCTTCGACTCGCGTTCCTTATTCTTTTCGTCCCGTCGTCGTGTCTTTCTCTCATTCGAATAATTTAATGGCTCTCTCCGGAACTACGCAAGAGCATTATAAGCTCGTTTCCACTCGGGCTGATGATAAAATCATCGATAAAACGGAGAAACTCTTTCCCGGAGGTGTTAACAGGACAAGATCAAATCGAGGACTGACTCCGCACGAAAAAAAAAGAAAATAAACGAAGCGTAAAACCCGATTAAACTTGGAGAGGAAGTATCGAATTTCCGAGAATATAAAAACGTTCCTTAACATCTGACAATGAAATCCAGCAATAAAATTGAGCTATGAAAGAACACACGAGACGCGCAAGAAGTCTTTGGGATTTATCCAGCGGAAAACGAATCTCCGGATAGGTGGTCCGAGAAATAACCAGAATTTCAACATTGCCCCATGAAAAGAAACGATATTTTTTATCCTAACGCGAGAAACTTTTTCTCTCCGCTCTCGCGCCTGAGACACTTTTTATATTACGCATTGTCCAAGATCACGAGTAACGTGAGCGAAAAGGAGAAGAGAAGAGAAATTGAGGAAAATGGCGAAGGAGAGGAGGAAAACGAGATGGATCCTTTATACTTATTACCGAGCGACTATCATCCCGCGATAAAAGCGTGTTTACGGGCACGCGCGGGAAGTTCTCGCCAGGACCGTACCGGACGGCGATACAGAAATATATTCGCGTTACATCGAAAATAAAAGACGAAGAACGCCTTTGGATGGGATTCTTCATTTCGCGAGGACTCGTTCATATTGTATATATCAGCAATTCCAGGCCAATTCAACGACGATTTGACAATGACCCATCTCTGATTTATTTTTTATTTTTATTGTTGATGCAAAATGAAATATCTGTGCCAATTTTTAGCCCTCTACCTTAAGGTGATGTGCAATTTCGAGTAATTTTTCTGACAATTCCCACGTTCGTATTTTTCAAGCACATTAAGTAAAATTTGAACTTGCTGTGCAATGTACACTATAATAGTCTGTATGACGTTCTTGGAATTTCAAAAAATTTTGGTTTTTTATTTTTTTGAAATTCCAAGAATGTTACGCCCTCTTGTAGCTTACACTGCATAACATATTGAAATTTCAATTGATTTGTTTGAAAAATACGAGCGTGGAAATTGTCCGAAGATTCACTCAAAATTGAGTGTTTCACATCACCATAAAGTAGTTCGGCTATTTGAACAAGTATTCAACCAATACTTGAATATTCACCAATTTTTGCGATAAATGATAGTTCAAAGTCCCCTGATTACAATAAGCACATTTTCGAGACCTTTTGCGGTGCAAAATTTTGAATTATTTCATTCAAAAATTTTGATTTCAAATACAGTTCCTTATGGAAGAACTCATAATAATGTAAATTATAAAAAAACTAATCGGTGATTGTACTGAGAGAAAAGCATGATGGATTTTACTATATAAAAGTAATAACTATACCAATTATTATAGAACTAAATATAATTCGTTTACATCTTGTCATTATGTTACGTTTAACTACAAATATATATGTATATATAATTCTAAAATAAATAGCATAATTGTCACTTTATGGTAAAATATACCATCGTGATTTTTGTCAGTATGAGCTTCAGAAAAGCACTTGTTTAGTACTTGTTCAAATAACCGAACTACTTTAAGATAGAGGGCTAAAAATTGGCACAGATACTTAGTATTTACAATAACATATTTTAAAAAATTTATTTTAATCGTCAAATCATCATCGAATTGACCTGGAATTGCTCATATATATACCTGTATATTGTCGACTTTAATACAGATACTTAGCATCTACAATAACATATTAAAAAATATATTTTAATCGTCAAATCTTCATCGAATTGACCTGGAATTGCTCATATATATACCTGTATATTGTCGACTTTAATACAGATACTTAGCATCTACAATAATATATTAAAAAATTTATTTTAATCGTCAAATCTTCATCGAATTGACCTGGAATTGCTCATATATATACCTGTATATTGTCGACTTTAATACACATTCGGAAATATCGCGTGTACATGGGAATGGAAAAAAGTGTTGGTGCGTGCGTGAAGTGTATACGTACGTATGTTTAAACAGTGATGCTGGACCGGGCGCAAGATGGAGGCTCGTGGGTGTCGGTCCCACGCGTCTAGGTGGGGCCAAGACGCTCACACGCCGTTACGAGGCATCACTCCTTTTCCGTCTTACTCCTTGCCTTTGCCTTCCTCTCTCCTTTCCTCTTTTCTCCCCTCTTTTTACGTTTTTTTTTCTCTCGTTCCGCTCTCTCATTTTTTTTCGTATTCTTCCTTTGTCCCTTTTTCCTCCTCTCTCTCTCTCTCTCTCTATCTTTCTTTCTCCTCTTTATTTTTTCATCTCTTACTCGAAATTCAAGATTGCATACGTAAATGATAAGTACAATCGAATTTATTATCTTTTCCTTATAGGGAACTAAAAAAATATCGTGAACCTCTGGAGGCGAATTTTGTTGTAAGGATTTACGATAAATTCATTCTATGTGGCGTATTATTTGAATCAAGGTGTCAATGTTTACAATATTTATATTTTTATAAAAAATTGCAAAAAAAATAATAAACTCGTTGCATTTTCATTCATATTCTTTCAATATTTACTCAACTTTGCGCTTTTGCATACACTTTGACTCAATTTTCTTTCATTTTTTCATCTATTTTTTATTTATTTAATATTTATGATTGTGTATGTAAATAATCACCACGTTCGAATTCACTGAAATGTTTCCGCTGAAAACCAAATTTGTTTGATCTAGAAAAATATTCGTTCCGATACGTTGAACGATATTTTTTTTTCAAATCCTCTTATATAAAGCTGATGGGTGGTATACATATGTGAACTTTCGCTATGTCGCTTTGTCATCGTTTTTCCGTGTTTATTATTGACTCGCCGTGACACGAGTTTAATCGTTCCATGAGACTAACTTCATTTTTTGTCCGATCCGAAAATAGTGGTTCGAATTATATCTGTCGGTTTGAAATCTGAAACATCGAAACATCAGAACCGAAGTAAAAGCAACAGATGAAGAGAAACCAAGAGAAATACAAAATGCAGTTATTGATACGAGGAGCAATTTATTTTTGAAAAATATTACCAAAAAGTAAATGGTAATCCACCTTGTATTCTTGTAAATTATTCATCATTGAAAATATAACGAAAATCATGATTTTTATTGTGCAAAATACAAAATTAGTTTTATAGAATAAAAATATTGATTTTTGTTAAATTTTTAAAAATAATTTGTTTTCTTAAAACGATTGAAAAGACAAACTTTTAAAACTAGGATATTAAACTAAAAATAGATAATAATATCAAATATAAAAATTATAGCTAATATAAGCATACTATAGATTGATTTTCAATTGCTGAATTAGATTTAAATTGAATTAACATTTGAACATAAAAAGTTTTATAAATAAATTTTTGTTATTTTAAACAGAAATGCTAGGAAACATTAAACCAATTTTAAATCGTGTACGAACATGAAAAAATTTCGATGTTCGGCCTCATTGGCATTATTATAAATCGATTTGAAAAAATTAATCATCCGATGAGGAAACTAAGTTTTGAAAAACAAAATACGTAACAATCATCAGGAGAAAAATAACGCCTTAGAAAATAAAAAAGTTTATTTTAAAGTGAAAGATTTATAAGGCCTTCCAGTAATTCTTTCAGTATTTGAAATGACAATAATTACATTGTAATTAAAACGTAAATTATAAAACCTCGATTTTAGTTTCTTAATTCTTATACAAGACAAAACTACATTATGCTACTTTTATCGAATTTTCTTCACTTGTACTGAACTTCGAGGATATTATATTTTTACCAAAACGGAAAAAAAGTAAAATTTCCACTAAAATGATTTTTTCTTAAAAACTGGACGGTATATCATGCTGATTATTTTAATATAACTTCTGTATAGGTAATACTCTAACATTTGTAATTTTTTTTCATAATTTTCTAAAATGTCGTTTTCAAGTTATGTTTATACAAATAATTTTTTGTGACGTTTCGATGAGGAAATCGATATGTTTTAACTTCGAATATCCTAGAAACTAAACGGTAGAATTACTCAATTCTGTTTTTATTCAATTTGTTTTCTTTTTCTACAAAACATACAAATTTTTCAAAATTTTCTTAATTAAACGGTTTTTGCTATCGAATTACATTATCATGTGTGTGTAAAGATGCTAAACTCAAACTTAAAATATCTCAGAAAGTAAATGGTGGAATTACTCAAATCTTCATTTATACGATTTGTTTTCGTTTGCTACAAAACATTTTTTTAAAAATTTTTCTTCAAATTAAACAGTTTTTACTATCGAACTACCTTAAAAAAGACATAAAGCCTCTAATCCATTCATCGGAATATAGCGCATTATGCGATATAAAGTATGCACTGGAAAAACAGCAGCTAAATATCTGTTCAAAAATTTAATATCACAATAAAAATAGCAGCCGCGTTGTAGCTCGTTGAACGAAATTATTCACTGAAGTTTACCTCTATTACAAATAAAAAAATGTAGTATTTTCATCAATATCAATTTTTTCAACCAAAAATTTTCCAACTAAAACTGCAGTGAAAAATATTCTTTCCGAATATCTTTTTCGAACGTTCGATGCGTTTATCCCTCGAGGTCTCTTTTATTCCGCAATTAAAAAAAAACATGAAAAATTTCTGGCTATACGAGTGAGAAAAATCTGAAGCAAACAATCGCTTCATTGACTCGTTATTACGATAATGCTCGCAGGCAATCGTGAGCGGTACGTGATCCGGCGGGAGATCGGGAAAAAATGAAAATGGACGCGACGCACACGGATGAGAAACGATCGAAGGGCGTGAAGGTGCGAGAAAGGGGCCTCACATTCGGGATTCAAGATCGGTGGACGATACGCTAAATTTGGACGGAGGGAAAATAAGAGAAAAAAGAAAAAATATGAAAAAAGAATGAGGAAACGTTACGAGCCGTGACTTTTGGGGGGCGTTGTACGAAATCGCAGCGAAATGAAGGTGTTGAAACGGGGATTAAAGTTTACACGAAGTGCATCGATGCGAATATACTCGAGCCGATATTCCAGTCCCGTGCTTACATGTGTACGTAAATGTAACCTGGAAAAAAATCTTTCGCGAAAATATACGCGAGATGATGAGAGCGCTGCACTTACGACCAATTTACCTACGGAACTCTTCTCCTGTCGATGAAACATCCACGTCCGTGCATGCGAAGAAGACGCAATTTTATACATCGTTCAAGATTCGGAGTCCGCAATCCACGCGCGTGTCACGCTCCGAAGATGATTTCTCTCTTGCTCCCTGTCGCCGGTGTACAGGAAGTCCCAAAAGTCTTTTCATTCGATATACTTCAATTTCATTATTAAGGTATTTCTACTGCGACAGTCCGTTCAAAAGTTTTCTTTCTACGTGTAAACTAAAGGTAAAATCATTAGTTGAAATTTTTTTCTATAGATTTTATTAAAAAACTAGATAAACCTTCTTTGATGCTGTATAAAGATTGGTGCCAAATTTTTAAAGGTTTCTCTATCTAGATATCAGGATATTTCGTGTTGAAAATCATTTTTTTTAACACAGGCTATTATGGAAAGTAACAAAAATATATGATTTTCTACATTAAATATCTCGACTTCTAGATAGAGAAACCTTTTAAAATTTGACACACACTTTAGCATCACGTTAAAGAATGTATATGTACAAAGTTTTACGAAATTCTATAGAAAACCATTTTTACCATAGAACGACGATAGAACTACCTTAAGGTAGAAGTCGCTTAAAATCGTTTGAGACGGAATTTCTTTAAAATTTTCATAAATCTTCTTTGAGGTCATATCGAAATGTATGCCAAATTTTAGGAAGTTTCACCATCTAGTAATCGAGATATTAATTGTTGAAAGTCGTCAAATTTTTTGATTTTTCATAAAGAGCCCATGTTAAAAGTGACAAAATTTTTAAAAATAAATATCTCGATAACCACATGGTGAAGCTTGTTTAAATTTTGCACACGTATTAATATGATGTCAAAGAAGATCAGTATAAATTTTGAAAAAATTCTAAAAAAATTCAAGTGATGATTTTACATTAGTTAAGACGTACAGCCAAACTTTTTAATAGACTGTCACGTGACTCCTATACCTTAACATCACAATTTTTTAGTTCAATTTTACTGCGATTTTTTAAATCTCGTCATTGTTTAAAGAGAAATTGTTTATTTCTCACTGATTTGCAGAATCAGAAACTTGAGGTAGTTCTTTTTATTGGCATCAAGAGAGTGTGATTAAATTGAAAATTAAGTAATGTTGTTAGGTAATTTTATATTTAAAAATCACAGTTTACATAAAATAATGCAGATTTTTTTAATTAAAAAATGCTTTTGATTTTACTGTCACGCTTCTAATGTGCCAAATTCGTAAATAATATTTTTTTTATAAGATATTAGGGAAAAGAAATTGAAAAATTGAATCGTCAATGACTCGAGAGTTTTCCTCCAGAAGACAATTTTCAGCAAGAAAGTGAGAGTATACTTTTTATATAAACTCATTAAATATCCGGTAAACTAAAGCAAACATCTTTTATTTTTAAGTCTTCTATTTAGCTTTTAATCTATCGAATCTCGGTTTTTAGATAACATCGATGGGATCGCTTCGTTATAAAGTTATATGTCATTTAAAGTTCTAAATAAAATAGTCATCTCAATAATAATACGTATATAAACTATAAAATAAACTCGATATTAAAAATATTTCATAAAAAAACGACTCGGTCCATATATTTATTCCGATTAATCGAAATATACTTCTATTTACTCTAAAATATAGTTAGTTCTAAAATCATCATTTCATCATTGTGTTTCTCAGTGTTCTTGTCGCATTATTATTGTACGAACAAAATAAAGCCATTTTCGGTTTAATAAACGTTTGCAACATACAATTTTTTTCTAGTTGCGTACAGATGAGAGAAACATAATTTTATAAAATATATAATAATTAATACAAAATGTTATAAAACGGTTACATAAAATGGTCTCTCATATAAAATGAAAAAAACAGAAGAAGAATACACATACTTGATGAAATAGTTTGAAAAAATAATAATTTGCCCAACAAAAAAATCCCGATTTTCGCAAAAGTTTGGGCGAACAAACTCTCTTTCTCTTTATCCGTAAAAATCAGTTTTCCAGGGAGAGTGTACTCCGCATAAATTTTCAAGCACACACGCGCATAACGCTCGCACCACTCGGGCGCTATCGTACATGCATGGAAGTAATCGTATGCAAATTATCGAGCGGCGGAGCCTTCTCGTCGGCGGCGTGTCCCCAAAGTTTTTGCCTCTCGAGATTATACACTCCGGAGCGAGAAATTTTCACGGGGCTAAGCGAGGCGAAAAAAAGGAAGGAAAATAAAAACGAGTTGACGGCTGCGAGGCAATCGGGGCTCGCGCGTATACAGGGCAGATATTCTCGTTGTTTTATCCCGGAGAGCGCGAGTTGCACACACCGCCGTGTCTTCGTCTCTACATTTTTAATCATTTTTTCACATCAGCTTCTGCCCGTAACCGATATTAATAACGCTCCGACACGTGAATTGGCTCTTTTGGCTTTCAAATCGAAAAACACACAGACACGCAGGCATGCGCAAGAAATTCTTCTCCGAGCATCAGGGAAAAAAAAACGAAATTGTCTTCAACGGTTGTCGTGCATACGTTCGGCCGTCTATATGTGTAACATTCGAAGTTTCTTTGATTCCCAGGTCGAAAGGACATCTCAAAATAACGGGAAATAAACGTTCTCGAAAGTTTCACCTAATGAAAATATCAGAGCAAACGAAGCGAATACGCCATATCGTGACGTTTCAGAGATTCAGAACGAACCTTCCTGTCCAAATGTTTTTATTTCAATTCAAAATTATCAAGTCTTGAATAAATCAAATTATTAGAAATGCAACCAATGAGGTTCTGTTGTTCATCATACGAAAAAAGAATTTCTTAACTGTTCTCGATGAAATATGACATTGAAGGAGATTAGTGAAATACTCAACTTGCAGCTGAATTTTGGGAATTGATATATTTAATTTTTTAATTGAAAGAACGTCTGCAGAAATGTTTATAAATAATATTAAAAATAATTATCCTTGCTGATATATGTATGCCTTAACTTATATTCGCGTTGATTGGACATTTCCATAAACATTATTTGATATGATATGAGTATTCATATTTAGAAGTTTCCCTTAGATCAAAAAAAAAACATGAATAGAAAATTTTTTTTATATTATATAATGAAATAATATACAGTAAATACCTGTTTACGTTGAATAACCTTGAATTTAGAATATGTTGTTCTTGACTCAATCTATAATAACTTTTCTCCATTAATATCTAAAACCACGTGGAACTAAAAAAAATTAGGAGAAATTTTTTGGTGTGACTGTAAAGATAGAATTACCTTTAAAAGATTCGAAGAAATTATTTTTGTTTGCTTATAAAATTTTCTACGATTTTATGATTCTTAAATTTGCACAATATAGAACATAATTTTCTAAAAAGAACTTTGATGATGGTTAAGCAAACATTGAAATAGAAGATCGCAAAAATTTATAATTGTTGTTTATTTCTAAAATTTTCAACGATTTTAGGATTCTTAAATTACAAAAATAGCACAAAATATTCTAAAATGAAGCTTTAACTACGGTGTAACGCAAACATAAAATTAGAAGATCGCAAAGATTTATAGTTCATTATTTATAAAATTTTCCACGACTTTATGATTCTTAAATAACAAAAAAAACAGTAAAAAAAAATTTTCTAAAAATAAACTTTAATTGCGGTAACGCACGTACATTAATAAATCATCAGAACGATAAATAATTTTTCATTCATTATAGAAACTGCCCGTTTTATGTATATTCTTCATATTCGTTTATCGATTCCACTCCCAGGATTCAATTAGCATTCAATAATCGGGGAGCGCATGCACGATTTTATTTGAAAAACGGGAAAGATCGTTGGAATCCCGTTATCCATAAACAGCGCGATATAATTGATAAAAGCAATAATTATTGCCGCGCGCGTGCGCGTGCGCCCGGCAAGGCTCGGGATACTTTCTCATCGACGTTTACTCGGATCTAATGATAAAATTTCTAGCGAAACGCCTACCCGATGCTTTTGTGGTAAATCTTGGAGATGCTACCTCGTAAACGCGCAACGACGCCTATATATATATTTATATATATATAATATATAGTATTTATATATATACTCTCGGAAATGAGAATGTGTGCACTGTAATAATAATGCACGTACCTTTTGTGCGTTCGTAACCAACAATGATGAAGCACGGGGAGTCACGGATTGCACGTGGGCACTCGTTGAATTGCTCTCATCGGGAACGACCCTCATCGCCTCAACGAGATCCAACTCTCGACCCGGTCTCCCTCCGCCCGCGAATATAATTCTTACGCTCGCCTCGTTCTCGAACGCCCGGGATGAGGTTGATGCATTACAAGTGGAGAAAGAGAGGAAAAAAAAGTCGGCGGATCTGCAACTTTGAAGATTGTTGTTACCACGAGCCAAAGTGCGATCGTCGAGTGAACAAGTGGACCTGGCAACGAATAATGTTTTTTCGACGCTTCGCGAAACAAGAACAGGCACACGTTAAAATAAGCATATTTATTCTACTATACGGAAAATATTACAAAAATTGTAACTTAGTTTATTGAAATGATGGTTCAAAATAGGTAATTTTTTATATTTTGTTTAGAATCTTTGTAAATAATTCAATAGTTTCATCTTTATATCATTGCTTCTTTATGGAAAATTCATATATTTGCTCTAAATATAAACAATGAATGTTCAGAACACCCTCAAATTCATTGAACATATGTTTAGAAAACACTCTTAAATTCATTTCATATGTGTCATAAATTGAAAGTTGAACGAGGTTTCATTACATTTTTTATTCATTAAACAATGAATTTTTTTTATTCATTAAACAATGATCATATTATTAGCCCCCAAAAACAGTACTCGTGTAGAGTCATGCGGGGTAAATATACGCAGACTCAATATTTTGAAAATGGCTGAAAATAAAAAAAGGGTTCTAGCTCCTTTGAATACTTTGTCAGATGTTAGTTTTAATGCTCGTATGTCGCCGGGCACGTAATTTGTAATTTTGAACTTAAAAAATTACGTATGTGATAAAATACGTTGATAAAATAAAGCAATTTCAAGCAGTTTTGAAGCAAATTCGTTTTTGTGTAGTTGTGGGTAAGTGTGCGCACGAGCTTGTCACAGACAGGGCGATTCGTGTATGTTACCTCTGGTGACATGAAGAGTGTCCTATGAACAGGTTTATTTTACATGTGATTTATGTGCCCAGTAGTAAGATTTTGTTTCTAATTCTGTCTCAAGAAATTTCAACTGATGATTTTACATCAAGTTAACACGTATAAGGACAAACTTTTGAATAGGCTGTCTCGGTTGTACTACCTTAAGCTCTAAAACCACATGGAATGGAGATAAATCGAAATAAAAACTTTTGATTTGACTGCACCTATAGAACTTCCTTAAAAATCAGACTGGAGGCCTTTGAACATGCTAAATTTTCTCAGCTCATGTGAAAAGAACTTGCACCATAATTTTCTATTATTTATATCAAATGTACCTGGACAAATACTATACCTGAATAGTTCAGGGGTCATAAACTTATAAAAAGAGAAAAAAGTTCGTTGAGCGTAACGAGGAAAATTTTTTTTTTAATTTTCGTTAATCCCTCGGTCATTAAGGTTTCCATGGTGATCGGTCGAGGTCGAGTGGAAAAACCGATTAACGCCTTAATTGTTCTGTTTTATTCCAAAATTTGGAATTAGTAGGTCGGTGTAAAGTGTCGGGGTAAGACGTGTCGGGTCTCGCCAGATAGTTCGGTGCCGAAAAGCATTTCGTAGAAATAATTCGACGAGTTCAATTGAGTGGCTGTTCGGAATATTTTCAATCATCCGAAAAGTGAATAGTTCAGTGTTTCTAATTTATAATATCGTTTCAAAATACTTTTTAAAAATGTCAGTGCGGATGTA
>JAPYYW010000534.1:0-51224 GCA_030522545.1 Cremastinae sp. A BG-2022a | reverse complement strand
CAATTTTTCAATATGAATTCTTGGATTGCGCCCCGTATAAGTAATATTTTTGTTATCTGCAAGAAATTTTGCCATTAAATATTCTGTTTTAAAAAAGACGTGAAACTCATAATCAATTTATAGAGCGTATTAAACGAAATTGTATGAAATATATGCTTAGAATAATTGTAAAACATCAATTCAAACATGTTGAAACGGAAAAAAGCGGCCGCGTTGCTGCTCGTATAATTAAAAAAAAAAAGAATCTTACTTGACATTGCTGCACGGTAGAAAAATTCTCTGCAGCAATCTTTCAACCGTTCGATTATTTTCCATGGGCACGGAACTCCTACAGTATGGACAGGTTTCCAATTGATTGGCGCACGTGGAGCAAATAATGTTGGCGCACACGGGACACGTTCGGATTCCGCGCGTTTGGAGCGATCCGAGGCAAACCCCGCACTCGTTCAGACTCGCGACGCTCAAGCAATTTTCACAACGACATATCTTCTCCAAAAACTTTTCCTTCATCTGCCTGTAAGTTTTTCTCCTTTCCGGAGGAATTCTGACCTTCTTCTTAGCACCGTTCGTCGATTCAGCACAACTATGTACGTTTATATGCTGTTCGCTCGTCGCTGGCTTGTCCGTGCTCTCCGCGATTTCTTCCTTCTTCCGGAAAAGGAAGAACTTTGTGTCCCAGACGTATGTGGAAAATGCCCAAGGCTCGATGCGACTTTGTACTGAAGTTTGTACCGTTCTGTCCATCTTTTCGATGTCTATCGGCTCCACGTTTTTGCTCAAGAATTGCCGACCTTGAGCAATTACTCTGCGAAACTGAAAGACACCCGTACAAACATCGAATGAAAATACGAAATAACCGAAGCTTCCAATCGATGTAAGGTAAACGTCCCAATAGATGGACAATTTTTGCTATATTATTTTTAACACTTGAATGATTTATTTCTCGATAAAATTCGTATGAATTATTTTTCATAGACGAAGAGGATTATTTCTCATAACCTTAATTTATTGGAACAAACTTACTGAACCTTATAGAGACAGGGTCAATTTTCTGTCCAACTATTTCCACATCCTACATATTCAAACGTTCAAGTATTTTTATTTACTAGAAATATTGATTAAAATTAATATATAAAATGAGTTTTGGATCACTAAAATATCAGACAATAGTCAAGAGGTGAATTTGAAGCTGATTTTTTTTATTTATATCCTTTTTTAAATAAATATAAAGTATGAAAATCCTCAACTGTCCAACTATTGGGACGTTTATCTTATCGCTGTGTCAAATACTCACAATTTTTTCAAAGTATCTGAACATTGTTGAGAAGATTGATGACGAATGAAAAAGACGGAACAAGATAAAACCTTAGAATGTTTATTGAACGCATGAAATGAAGCTGAAGCGAACTTACTCGAGAGTACGCGACAGATGCGAGTTCAAGCGCCTACTGACCGGTGAGGAAACCTCGGTAAGAATTTATCGGCGATTCCCAGCTGGAATAGGGTGGGGCGAAAAGAAAACGAGCGGCGAAAATTCGGGGTTTGACTCACAGCGATGGATTAGAGAGACAAATGACTCCAACGATTAGAGCACACGTTGTCTTCGAGTTTTACCAAACTCGGTGACACAGTCTGATTTTTCGTTATAGATTTTCCCGCAAATATCCAATGAAGCGGACAAACAGCGAGGAGTCACACTTCGCGATTACGAGATGCGATTATTAGGTGACGTGACCGTAAAAACGACAATGATTTGCTTAACCGTAAGTATAAAATTATGAATTGCTTCATCAGAAACTTACTAATTATTGACCCCAACGATTTTCACAGAAAACGAAAATGAGAACAATTTTTTTATATTCTCACGATAATCGAGTCAAATTTCGTTCATTTTGGAATAAACACACGAGTGCCCAGTACTATCTCGAATTGTGTAAATTTTACTAGAGATAAATCATAACGACTCCAAATTACATTATAGCTTGAAAGCTAAATATGTAACTAAACTTCGCAGCGTTGAACAGATAAATAAAATACTCATTACGCTTTTTGTCTCATTTATATTTCATTAAATTTCAATTCGCGTATTCATTAACAAGACGTTATGAGATGACGCTTCCATTCTGATAATATCTGTAACATTCAGGTATAGGAAAAACAATTGATACAGACGACAGAGCTGATTTTATTTTGGTATACTTTTTTTTAAGGAGGTTCGTTACATATAACGAAATGATAAAAATTCGTTCAAATTTGGAGAGAATATTCTTCCATACGAAATACGTGAATACAATTTTTTTAGAATTTTCGTCTACGTATTTTTCGAACAATTGAACCATGAAATAACCATTTTTAGACAATATAGACATACATTTCGTATATAAGGACGTAACTTTACTACTCGATTACTCGAAAATAATGTAGACGATATTTTTTTCTGAATTTATTTAAATTTCTTTAGTGACAAAGAACATTCTCTCTAATTTTTAACAAATTTCCTTTCCCTATACTTTTTACATGTAAAACATCATTTATTTTCGCCATTTGTAGCCAACCTCCTTAAATAATCATTTAAATAATCGTTGGACAATTTAATAATCAATGTATGTAAATTCGGAATAAAATAAATCGTACATACAATGTGTGTCAAATATTTTGTTTGACTCATTATCCAAATATTTTAGTAAAAAATTTGGACTTTTAACTCTGTCTACCCCGTCAAGCTACACTCCCGGAAAAATTCCTTTGCCTGTGTATTTTTTGTTATCGGTTTTTAGTATTGATGTAAAATCATTTGGCCATAAGGAGTACTTTAGCGTTAATGAGACCAACGTTGAATCTGCACTCTCAAAGTTGTTCTCTTTACGCATCCATGCTCGTGAGTAGTAATTACATGGGCAATAACTTTTTCTCATTATATACATTTTTCAGTAATTTTCCTTCAAATAATTATATTTGAGTTTTCGATTTTTCACAAGCATACTCAAATTTCTCAGAGAATCTTAGCTTTTTGACATGCGCGACTGCGTGGTACGAATCGCGCCACGGTGGGGCAGAAAACTATACAGATCGATCGATGCGAAGAGGATTTTCACGTAGTCGAGTCATTCCTACATTTTCGGAAGGTCAAAATCTCGAATAAAAATGGATTTCAATATGAAAAAATTAGTAAAAGGTGCTGAGGTTGCTCTACACAGGGTCAGGCAGGTGAGAAGACTATAAATATATATATTTTTTCAATTACGCTATTATTCTGTTTAACGCATCATCCATTTCTCGTTACTCATCGCGATTCGTGAACTTGTGTCAATCAACCGTGCACCCCTACATGTATACTCTCGAACGTCTATTTTCTTCAGGGTCACGCCATTTCCAATCAAAATTTCAACAGTCATAAAAATAATAAAGAATATTCATAATATATTATTAAATGTAAACATTTTAAATGATATTATGATAATTATGAACTGTTCCATGCAACTAGACAATTTTTTCGGACGCTCAGTATCAGTGACAATAAATTTTGGTTGAATCAACACGAATTTCTTTTCAAGCACGTATAGGGGGAAAAGTAATAAGGATCGATAAAATGCGTGCTACTTTTGAATTCGAATTCGAGGGTGGGATTAACAGCGCCACGATGCGTAGACTTAGCGAATTAAATAGTGAATCTGCGAGCACGACACGAGAATGAACGAGAGAGTGTTGTGATCGATCGGAGAGAGAGCACAAGAGTCGCTTTTTTCGCGTATATACCACTCATTCCACGACGCTTTCACGATTAAATTTAGGTCTTTTGTCTCGAATGATTGATCGCAAAAATAGCTTATAAAATAAGTATTGTATCTCAAAAATGGAGTTCAACGTGAAGAAAATGTTGAATGATGCCGGAGCGGCTCTAACCAGAGTCGTCCAGGTGAGGAGAAGACGATCTAACGGAATTTTCGTGTGGGAAAACGTCGGGAAACAATCGTATATCTCACGTACATAAGAACGCTGTCACTTCTGACATTTTGTCATGCATCTAAAACATCAATGAATCATTAAAACAATCCTTTGGCAGTAATATTATTGCTTTTTCTCTCTCATCGTTTCTTACTCTTGAATTTCAATTTTCGCCGATCATTTGACAGAAGTCCTTCACAGCAAATTTGTTCAATTTTCGAAGCACTCTGGGAAATCGATTTCTGATTACTTTTCAGAGCACATTCCTCCTTCCCCCACTACTTATCCTTCAGCGCCGCTCCCTTTATTTACGCTCAAAAAATTCATTGTTTTGCTTCACTGCCTCAAACATTTTTCTTGCAGGTCTAACAATTAACAAATCTAAATTGATGAATTATCCAAAATACACAAATGTCAATGAGCTAAGGTTAAAAACTAATAAAAGAGAAACCTCGTCCATAATTTTCTCTCTATCATAATTGATTTGTTTTTATGTCCTTCAGTATGAAAAAAAACTGCTATTTCTTTACACTTGGAATCATTTTTTTCTAATACTTCAGTTACACAAATGTAACTCTAATAAAAATTCTTTCCCATCCATTTGTGCTCCATTTTCCAATGTGTATATTATTATTTATTTTTTATTTTTCATTTATATTCTTATTGATTTAATAAAAAAAATTATTCATAGCTGACTGAAGAAAAAATAGGAACATCAGAAAAGACAGAGCTCGATGCTCACTTTGAGCACCTTGCGGAAAGAGCAAACATGACAAAAACATGGACAGAAAAGATTTTACGAAACATGGAAGCTGTGCTTACTCCAAATCCTGGTTAGAATAACATCTTGTAACTATATAAACCCTATAAAAATTGTAAAGCATTACTGAAAATAATTTTTTTTTAAATTGAACAGGTAATAGAATCGAAGACTTTTTCTATGAGAAAATTGACAAGAAGAGGCCTAACAGGTTGAGCAATTTAGAGTATGTAGGAATTGACATGATTGATGCTGGAAATGATTTTGGACCTGGAAATCCATACGGTGAATATTTATTTTTTTATCATTATTATTATATTAATTATTAATAAAAAATAATAATCATCTCTTTTAAATAAATATTTATCACAATCGTTTTTATAAATATATTTTTATTACAGGCAGTGCTTTAATAAAAGTTGGCCAGTGTCAGCAGAAGCTCGGACAAATAGAGCGAGATTTTATTGGTACAGCTGCAAACTGTTACATTCAGCCTTTGAGGAAGTTTTTGGATGGTGAAATGAAAACTATCAGCAAAGAAATGGCCATTTTGGAGAGGAAAAGGTTCATTTCAGTCATTCTACATTCATTAAAAAACAACGTAATTTTTCAAGTATTAATATATTAACGAGAATGACATACTCAACAGATTGGACTTGGATGCATCGAAAAATCGAGTGAGAAAAGCAAGAAGCATGCTAGGCCAACAGAGCGTAAGTATCAATCACTTGCCTCAAATTCTCATGTTCATTTCACATCTCTATCAGCCGTATTCACTGGAATAAGTACCATGTTGTAATCATAAGAAATGTCTCGTTAAAACTCGCTGCTCCGTCATAAAAATCGTGACAGGACTCTGGGGTGTCGCCAGAAGTATTGCTCGATCAGGTACTGATTAAAATATTCAGTAGCGAATATCGCCTGATCGTTTCTTAGAGCCTGATGTAGATAGTGCAAAGAGGAATATGAAAAATACTTTTGAAAATGTTATAGAAATTGCTCAGTTTGAATTGGATTTCCGCTGTATCTGAGAATCCTTAACTCTCATCCTGGAAAAAACTTTTCAATAAAATTCTCGTTTTGTTTTATCTTTGTAAACTCAGGCGGAGCGTGAGCTAAGAGTGGCACAATCCGAGTTCGATAGACAGTCGGAAATAACGAAACTACTGCTGGAAGGAGTTGCGAGCTCGCAGGCTGGACATTTGCGGTGTCTTCATGAATTCGCTGAGGCTCAGGCACGACATTACGCTCAGTGTCACTCCACCGTGCAAGATCTTCAACGTGAACTCGCGGGGTGAGAAAAAATTTTACAGTCGTAAGAAAAGAAAACTTTTTCAATTTTTGCTAAATCAATTCTTTGATCCTCTGATTGATTGAAAATTTATTACAATTATATTATTATTCTAAATCAATGTGCGCTTTGTATTTTCTGCAATTTTACGATAATTGACGTACGATCGTTAACATTTTTTTCCTTCACACTCTTGTATCTCACCATTTCCCCCCTTGTGCACGCAGCTATCCCACTTTATGGTGATCCGAGTGAGTAATGACCAGTAGAATGACTTTCCGCGATGTCAATGTTTGCTTTCCAAGTCTGTTTTTTTTTACTTTAGTTCGTCCTTCTGAGCTTTGATTACTCATTCGTGTCATCATTCATAAAATAAACAGTAGGAAAATTGTTAATTCGTGTAAATAGATGTTAATTTTGGTGTTTTTTTAAGCCCAAAGCTTTTTGCATGAGCTTCTTTTTCTTCATGTACTAATTATTATCTTAAAATCGATGCGTTTCTACGCTTGCTTACTCATCTATGTGGGATATTTCAATCTTGGGCTATCGCACGTATTGCAGGACGCGTCAGCCGAGTCCCTTGCTTCGAGTCAACAGCGAGGAAGTGATCGAGCTAACGCCATCTTCGTCGAGCTCGCAAACGCAAAACAATAATTATTCAACCGCTACGAATCAGTCCCCGATTATTGGCACTTCGGCTTTCGTCACTGCCACTTTCGACACGAATGTCTCCAAAATATAATTTCTTTTCCCTTCGATTCTTAATGTCTTCTGATCTCTCGCGATCTCTTATCTCTTCAACTTTCATTTTATGTCGCAACAATGATGGGTCCGTGACGAAAAGACGAAAGTTAACGAAGTATTTTTGTGTAGTCCATTTAAAGATATATTACTATTGTTGATTGCTAATTGTTAGAAAAGTTACGGTTAAAAATATGTATATATGAATACTCGCGTATATACGTATTGTTCAGCAATAATTGTGAATGCGTCAGTAGCACATTTTGACTCTTAAAATAATTGATTGAAGAAAATTGAGAGCGTATTAAAAAAAAAAAAAATATCAGCATTCGCCTTCTTTGTGATATTTGAAACCTATTCTTGCTCCCCCCCACTCTCACCTGATGTTTGACTCATCAACTTGGGCTGCATGCTAATTACTGTTGGTATATAGTCTATCTCACGCCACAATTGCTCTTTTTTGTCTTTGTGTTTTTTTGTCCATCTCTGTTGTCAATAGTGTTACAAATTTCGTACTTTGAAGGATTTCCAAACTGTGATGTATTGTTGAAATAATTTTCATAGTAGCAACGAAAATGTGAAAATTGAATTTACGGATTGATCCTGGCAGCTTGACTGGCACCTCGTTCCATCCAGCGGGTCAGTCGACAATAACGAATTCCTCGGGCACAAATCAGAACAACGAAGCAACAGAGAACGGCCAGGAGAAGGCTCGAGTTGTTTGCGATTACGAAGCGAGAGATCCGACAGAGCTCACATTAATGCAGGATGAGGTAACAAAGTTCGAAATTTAGAACAGTTGAGGAATGTATGAAATATATTTCGCGTTCGAACATTGAACAACACATAAAAGCAATATAATACTAGGCGTTAAATACTTACGACGATTATCATGCATGCATTTCTTCGACTATTATATTTTTTATTTGATATTCTCGAGCCACGAAACACGTAATATCCGAACAGATAAAAAATGTTCATTTTTAATTTGTGTATATTGTTGTTAACTCACGAGACACCGAATGTCACTATCTAGATTTTCTTTTTGTAACATTGCTAACTACATGTAAATAATTATGAAACTCGTTTATATGGATGATTATTATTATTATTATATACATTTATAATAAATAAACAGTTACGATTTTATTTTAAGAATGCTTACTTTGATTGCGTTACTGCAGAATGATTATACTTTTATGTTTATTTTTATAATGAATGTTTGAGAAGTTTATATTGGCTTGCTTTCTGCCTCGGTTTGTCTTGTTTTTGGTTTTTATTTTTCAGGAATATGAACTTTGATTGGTATGAATCAGTGTTAGGGGCACTCTTTAGAATTAATTAGATATTGCGTTTCCAGATAATTTGCGTAAGAGAAATACCTGGCGACGAGGATTATCTGTGGGGTATCAGAGGGAGCCAACGAGGCAAAGTACCAAAAGCATATTTGGAAACGCTTGTTCAACTTTAAAAAAAGAGAAAAAAAGTTAAGAACAATTCACTGTCTTTTTCTGAAAACTATTTTCTCAATCTTGCAAATTCTCAATGAAATACCATTTTCAATTATCATCGTGATATATAATCTTTCATTGCTCCAAGAGTCAATATTCTGTATATTGGAATTGAAAGAAAAGAAATATTTTTCTTGCTCATGTATTTATAAATCATGAAAAACCACACCCATTGTATAAAAGGGAAAGTGCGATTACGTGCATGGCAATTAAAGTTGAATTATGATCCGCAAATTTCAAGGACGTTTGTTCAACATCTTGCAATAATGAAAAATTTAGTGATTAACGTTGCAATATGTCGACAATTTTATACGTCGTTCCTTCCTCGTTATTGATATTTAGAATACATTGTGCCCCGATAAGATTAAAGTTTAAAAACTTAAAAATTCGACGAATGTAACTAAATTTCTTCATTCTTGTTAATCCTCTGGGAAGTTCTATTTTTATTCCTCTATAAAATTAAGGAAATAGCAATGCAAAAGATTCAAACTGTCGATCGTTGCGTACATAGGAAAAATGTTACTATCTTATGTGTATATAACAAAGATTTATCTCTTTATGAAACTGTGGAAAATAAATATAGCACAGAAAAAAAACGGCAATGGTTTCGTTTCTTACTCATATTTTATTGATAATACAAAGAAGAAAATAAAAGTTTACTTCTTCTTGGAGACACCGACAGTACGTCCACGACGGCCGGTGGTCTTGGTATGCTGACCTCGCACACGCAAACCCCAGTAGTGACGCAGACCTCTGTGGGCACGGATTTTCTTCATTCGCTCGAGATCTTCACGAAGTTTCGAGTCCAAGTTGGAACTCGTTAACTGAGAAAGTAAAAAAAAATTAGAGTTTAATTGAGACGAAATAAACATTTTCATTATGACTATAGATAATTGAGAATGTTGCAAGTTGCTAGAAGGCTTTACTCGAAGGTGCACAATTACATCTACGAAGTAAATTAATTGCAGTTTATATAGCACAGATTACCAACCAAATCATTACACTTGTCAAGCATGACTGGTCGTGTATCTATGCATTCAGAAACTTGATTTCCTCTGAGTATACAAATTATTATTTCATAAGAATGACTCGTACCTGCGAGTACTTTCCATCGACAATGTCTTTTTGTCTGTTGAGGAACCAGTCTGGAATTTTGTACTGTCTTGGGTTGGCCATGATCGTTACAATCTTCTCAACCTGCAATCATTTTTATAATTTAGATGAACCATAACAGAGAATTATTTGTTTACATTTATTTATTTTTCTACCTCTTCCTCTGAGCATTCTCCAGCGCGCTTGTCCAAGTCAATATCGGCTTTTTTGAGAACAATGTTGGCATAACGACGTCCAACACCCTTGATAGCAGTCATGGCGAACATGACTTTTCTGTTACCATCGATGTTCGTGCCCATGACACGAAGAATGTGTTGGAACTTCTCTGGGATAACGAGCGACTGAAACAGGAAAGTAATAAGTCGAGAAAATATTTTACAAAGACACGACGAGAAATCATTTAAAAACTATCAAAATATATTGACTTAAGATATAAATGAAATATTTGAGGTTAACATATAACCTCAAAATAGTCATAGTTAATGTTTCCTCTGTTTACATAGTTCTTTGTTTTCTTAGGTAAAAAAATTAAATATACAAATTTTTCAGCAATACTATCGTAAGTAATAACAACGATAATTGCAATAAACAAATACGGAAGCCATAATGAATTATCCAAGCTCGAATAGAGAACATTTTTCCGAAGATTTTTTGGGATCGTTGCATCGTCAAAACACAAAAATATTCACAACACTCAATACACTGGTATCCAGAAAATCAATTTGTGAAGATTATTTCAAATTTTGTTGAAGGATTTTTCCAAAAAATAGAGATTCACAAAGCCGCGTCGAAACTCACCATGTTGCCGATCTGTCAGAGATGCAAAAGAGTCAAGACGGAAGCGCCTGTCGTGAACTAGCGGCAGACATCTAGCGGCCATTTTTTAATACCGAAACAGACTAGAGAATAAAATTAAAAAATTCTAGGTAAATTTACAATTTTTTCAAATATTTCAGAATAATTCTTATTATCGTTATACGTTTTTTTAAAAGTATTGATAAATTGATTTTTTTATATTTGAAACTTGAGCGCTACTGATTCGATACATAGCAGCGGCTGCCAATAATCTAGATTCCAAATTATCTACCTACGATAACTAATGACGAATAACAATTTGAATTGGTAAATTTTTAATTTTAATTTTACATTATCCGTATATATGTCTATGATTTAATTAATTTAATTAATAAACTTATCACAATTTTGATCAATTGTTTCTTCTAAAAAAAGCTTTTATTATATGAAGAATAAAAACAAAAGGACGTGATAGGAACATTCGTCGAATGAACAATATATAGTACACCAACTAAACAATGCGCATTTCATTTCACGGTCAACGGGGGGATGAGCGACAGAGGATGGCAAAGGTCGAACAGGAGTACATCGAGCTTTGTATCTTTTTCTTGTGTGATTTCTTATCTTACAAAAAATAAACAAGGAAACATAAAATAGCGAAGGTACAGAGGCTTCTGGACACTGTGCCCGATTTATCGTTTAACAAATTATCATCGATTCCACTCTCGTCCTTAGCGAGCGCCAAGTTTATCGCTCTTATGAGAGGATAGTCGCTAGCTATCAGCGGATCCAAAAATTCATCATGTAATTTAGAGCATTCGCCTCGAAAATCATCCGTATCGATGCTCCATATCATTACTCCAGCTAATTTCTTCTTTATCACGTACTCAGCTTTTTTCACGAGACTCTTCGTATTGTCGTAAACGACGACTCTGTCGCCGTTTATCGCGTAAGCGCTGTAGCCCTCGTTATACCAACCGGTTCGCCAACTATTCGGAGACTCCAACAGCTCTCGGCAAATCTCAAAATTTATATTTTCGTTAAAAAATATATACGTATATTAAACGAGCCTGAGAAATAATAAGTATAAAAAGTTGTATTAGTTCTTATTCTTCATTCTCACCTCATTGTACCCGAGAAATCCGTGCTCTCGTGTAAAATTTCCCATGAATCCTTGATCGAGCGCAGGAGCCCCTATTGGACTCTCTTTGCTGTCATTTTTCGGTTTCGTAACAAGCACAAAAGTTCTTCCGTACATCGGCAGACCGAGCACGAGTTTTTCCGGCGGAGCTCCCAGTTTCAGCAAATGTTCGACGCTTTCTTCCTAAAAAGTCGAGCAGTCAGCGGTCTTACATTAATTCTTCGCCTACGAACTCATTAGATATTTCGTGTCCAAGTCACAAGGATTCCAGTTAAGAAGCTGGTTCAACCAGCTTGGTTGAAGAGGTTCAACCAAATAAGATTCGGATAAGTTTTGCAAAATCGCCGTTCACGCGTCATGTTTTATCGATTATTTAGGATTTTGTTGAAAATTGGTACATTCATTCTTTGATATATTACGCATATGCGTGCAAAATTTTAAGAGGTTTCACCACGTAGAAATTGAAATACTTATTGTTAAAAATTCCAATTTTCAGTTCTCTTCCATAAGAGCCCGTGTTAAATATTGTCATTTTCAATCCTAAATATCTTGAAATCTAGATGCACAGCTGTTTCTTGTACTTCAACGAAGCTTCCTCAAGTTTAAAAAAAAATCCTAAGATTATGATTTTTTCATTTTCATACGTACGTAAAAAATACAGGTCACCTTCGATGATTTTGAATTTTGAGTATGTTTTTCTTGAAACAATTAGCAACAACTTTTCTTAATTGACTTAAGCTCAAAAACCACATGGTATGGAGATAAATTGAAATAAAAACCTTTGATTCGACTGTACCAATAGTCAAACTACCTCAATTCATTTATAAAAAAATATATGAAAAAATTGTTGTATAATTTTATGATTTTTAAATTTAAAAAATTACCACGCAGAGACCATCGTTGCATTTTAACGGGGCGTTTGGCAATACTTTCTTGTCCCAGGCGCCATGATAGTCGTAAGCCATCAAGTGTATGAAATCCAAGTATCTCGAAATTTCAGGAATGTCGTAAGCGCCGTCGATCGTCGCTTTGTCCGCGCTTATTGCCGCCGTCAACAGCAAACCTCGACTCTTGAGCGCAGGGCTCAATTCCTGATTGAATACCGTTAAAAATTCTCTGCTTGAATAATCATAAACAAAAATCTGATACATATAGTTAATGCGAATGATACGCACTTTCACAAGGCTGACGAAATTAGTTTTGTCGTGCGGCGCCCCGCCGCGTTTCCCGGGAAACTCCCAGTCGAGATCCAGGCCGTCGAAATCATAATTCCTGCGAAGAAAATAAAATCATGGAGTCGTGCTCGTCGAAAGATAATTATTGTGGGACGCGGTAACGTACTTCATGAATTGCAGCACGCTGTTCACGAAGAGACTTCTTCTCGTCGGCGAAGACGCGAGCGCCGAATAATTGGCGCTTCCTTCGTTCCAACCGCCGATCGCCAAAGAAACTTTCAGCCCCGGATACTGACGACGAAGACCCGTCATTTTACGATACAATCCTTTCCCTGTATTACCAATAATCGTTTAAAACAAAAATAAATCGATTTTTTTTTTCGTTATTTCAACATACCGTAATCCTCTTCAAGATCAGCCCAAGGATCGAGACTCCTTATGGACCAAGTCGTCACATTCAGACCGGCGAACGCGTAAATCAAATGGGTGCAGTGTTCGGGTCGCAAATTTTCGAACTGAAATTGGCCTTTTCCGGGACGATAGGCAGCCCAGGAAGCCACATAACACACGACCACTCTTTCATGTTTTGGTCTCGAAGATTCTTAAAACCAACAGCAAGAACGTTTTGTAACAATCGAAACCTTTATTAAAATATTCTCGTTATAAAATTAAATCGAAAAAATTCGACCGGTTATTACAGTGGAATGTAGCTTTTTTTTCTCAAAGGTATAAGTAAATGCCACCGAGTGTACGTGCATAGAAGATCGGCTGGGAAGGTCGTCACGCGCGTGAGTACGAAGTGAAAGAGAAAAGTTAGCATCGCGCGAAAGGTCATTGAGAAAAAAGAGTGAGTGGAAAGTGTATATATATATATATATATATAGTGTATTCTCCGAAATGAAAAGAAAGATGAAAAGTGTTTATTATTTGACTCGGTCATCGATTCGGCATCTTTTCATCCGGAAAGTATCGCGAGAGATTGTCGGAAGGAGAAAATGAAGCCGCAAGAATCGCGACAAAAATTCACCGATCAATTCTTGACTGCCTGTCAAGATACAAATAAATAAACAGAGTGAAGAATACAACGCGAGTCGTCATGCTGAAGAACTACGCGACACCCGTGTCAAGTGAACAAAAAAAGTAAAAAAGTAAAAACTAATTTGTGGACTGGTCTTTTCATTTTTTTATTTTTCGAACGTTTGGTAGACAGAGACTTTCCATCCGAAAAGTATCGCGAGAGATTATCGGAAGGAGGAAATGAAGCCGCAAGAATCGCGACAAAAACTCATCGATCAATTCTTGACTGCCTGTCAAGATACAAACAAATAAATAAACAGGGTGAAGAATACAACGCGAGTCGTCATGCCGAAATACTACGCGACACCCGTGTCAAGTGAATAAAAAAAGTAAAAAAGTAAAAACTAATTTGTGGACTGGTCTTTTCATTTTTTTATTTTTCGAATGTTTGGTAGACAGAGACTTTCCATTCGGAAAGTATCGCGAGAGATTATCGGAAGGAGGAAATGAAGCCGCAAGAATCGCGACAATAACTCACCGATCAATCCTTGACTGCCTGTCAAGATACAAACAAATAAATAAACAAAGAGAGTGAAGAATACAACGCGAGTCGTCATGCTGAAGCACTACACGGCACCCGTGTCAAAGTGATTAAAAAAAGTAAAAAAGTAAAAACTAATTTGTGCACTGGTTTTTTTTTATTTTTCGAATGTTTGGTAGACAGAGAAAAGAGGCAACAGCGTGCTGCTTGGAAGCCTTTCACCCGCTACACTGTTAGACACCTTTGCTCCGTTGGGAGAGTACGGTATAACGGACAAGGGAAGACGAGCGGTGAACGAACGGAGAGCGTGCACAGTGCTAAAGCGCGAGAATATACTAGCCTGAGAAAAAGAAACCTGTTGCCTGCTCGCTGATACCCTAAAAATTTCTCGAAGAAACCGTAAAAAAAACATGCGAGAAGAGTCGTATGAAAACACTGGAACCTCATTACCTGTTATTCTACAAACATAGAAATAAACTAAAAAACATTTAGAACGCGACGACAAACTTTTATTTCGATCGCTTTTCAATTTTTCCCGATTATAGTGTACAACAGGCAACATGGGTATTAAAATAACCGATTGTCGATAAAGACGTAGGTCATTTATGTCGATGAATGATAAACTAAAAAACGCTACAGTATCGATAAAACAGTGATACACACACACACACCGGTAAGCAATTCGTTCTCTATCCAACTTCAGTCACTGACTGAAGCTTTTCGATTGATCCAAACATTCACGTCACTCGTAGGCAAATGTTTTATCGCTCGCTATTTCGTTGATATATAACGCCAAGTCAAGTTGGTCAAGTGTTCGAAATTGCATAGCCAAGTTTTGTCTGCCGGAAGCTAGATGCGTACACCGAATGACGATTACATAAAAATTTACCAGAGAAAGAATACGAAACGATGTAAACATTGACGTTCAAAGTATGTGGCTGTGGGGAGCTTTATACCGTATTAGAAATAATATAAGGCAAGTTCCACTTATCGCCCACAAAGCCTCCGTCCTATCCTTATTACATTGATTTTGTGTCTTTGTGAACGTTTTAGACGATAAGTGGAACGCGCCCATAGAAAAGCGTACACGCGAACCGATATAATTATCAAGGATATTCCTCGGTGACATCGAGTTATCTGTCACTTGTTTTAATCCTATATAGGCCACTAGAATCGCCATTTTTGTCAACGACATGCAGTTGGATATATGCAAGTCCTAAGCCGAGTGGTTGTTAGATCACATCGCGTAATTGTCGTGAGCCACAGTAAAGAGCTACTGCGCAACACTCGTTCAGTTTCGAAGACAACTCGATAACGTCGCGATTAAGACACATGGCTTATTTTTTGAATTATGGAAGTGATGTAAGTATTTTGTTTACTCTCTAATGGTCCTACACGAAAAAAAAGTATGCATAAACAAATGTGCACACGTATGACATCGTACGTCAACAAAGGATAGCGAGCAGCGAGCTTTTTTTTTTGTATATATCGTCTCTCCTTCTCGGTTTTGCCGTAGTTCACGTTTTCTCGACTCCGAAATTGTGTCGTGAGCATTTAAAAATAAATTTTCTCACAAAGCCTACGCCTACGATCTTTTTCTCGCTTCTGGCCCTATTTCACCAAAAATTCATTATTTCCCGTGTTCTTTCGCGATCGCACGGTAAAATGAGAAGCACGTGGAGAGACCGAGACAGGGTACCGATAACGTTTCTTTCTTTTTTTTTCAAATAGAAAAATCTCGTTTTGAAATCAGAGTGTTCGTAAAATAGCATAAGTTTGATTAAATTGAAAAATTTTACGCGCGGTTTAGGACTTCCAGAAGAATCTGCTCGATTGCGAGACGACGCACGATCGTCTGGCCAAGGCGCTCATCGAGCAGCCGACCGAGTACAAGCCCTTGCCCGGATTCGACGTGAATCGCGACAGTCCGCAATATTATCGCCTCCAGCAGGAGCTCAGTTGCGACGAGGTGTACCCTGGAATTTATATCGGAGACGGGTACGTGGAATTTGTATTTTTATCTCGATTTTTTTTTTGATTCGCAATAAATAAATGAAATACGTCGACGCCCAGAATGACCGCGATGAACAAGGAGTACCTGGCTCGTATCGGAGTGACTCACGTCCTGAACGCCGCGGAGGGCAATCGATTCGGATGCGTCAATACGAACGAGCATTACTACAGGGGGACGAACATCAAGTACCTGGGGCTTCAACTGAAGGATCTTCCAACCGCCGACATAAGCAAATATTTTTATACGGCCGCATTGTTCATCGAAGACGCTCTCAATGCTAGAGGTCAGACGCGATTGCTCAAAATTTGCGCTTTTATTCTCGTTGGATGGTCGCGCGAAATCATTGCTCTCTGTTGCAGGTCGAGTATTCGTGCATTGCGTGATGGGAGTGTCACGCAGCGCCACTTGCGTAATCGCGTATTTGATGATACGAAAGCGCATGCCGGCGGTCGAGGCGATCAGGAAGGTTCGCCGAAATCGTGCGATTCATCCGAACGATGGTTTTCTTCGTCAGCTGGCCACTCTCGATAATCAGCTGCGTCGTTCGCGTCTCTAAGAGCGCGAAAATATAGCCATTTTGTGTGTGATACGCGTGAATCGTCAGGAACGTGTGAGTATGGGGATACAGGTCCAGGAAGTAACAAAGAAAGGGTCGGCTTATCGCCAATATTTATTAGCTTCACAGTAAGCATATTTCGCTAAGAATTTATCCGAAAGGAGAGACGAGAAAGTAGCAATGGAGTTGAACATCATTTCGTACATAAAATCTCTCGCTGAAGGTGGAAAAAATTCAGATACAGGGAGGTTGTCGCTCGGTAAACGATCGATTCAGCCAGATTTGCTATCGTACAATTTTTATCATCTATTTTACGATTTTTCTATCGGGTTTTGTACCTTACGTCGATGTTTGTTGTAATAATTCTTGTGAGAGTTTTATTTCGTCCTCCACTAACAGCTGCCCCTTGTGAATGAATATTAAATTGAACTTGAACGACCTCGGCTGAGCTGCGGAAGTTTTGAAAAAGAATTCTAAAACGTGCGAATCTTTTTTGTTTTTCTCCCACTAAAGCAACATGCAGTTTATTTATTTGTGCAAATCATCGAAAAGAAATTTTTTTACAAGTTGCTCGTGAAGTAAGAATTTAAAAAAAGACGGAAACATGTGACACCATTTTTAGCATTCTACAATAAACAATGAAGGGTTATTCGGAGTATATATTATTATAATATAACAGATAATATAACAGACGTATGTGATAAGCTCGAGAAGAAAATTCTATTTCTTGCATGTTATACAAAAAGTTTTGCGTCAGTCCGTTTCGATACTTTACAATTCTTAATAAATATTTACCTAGAAGTTAATTAGAATTATTGATAAAAGGAAAAATATTTTATTAACCCGAGCTCGTTTATGGTTTTATTTTTGTAAAACTGTTTGAGGGTCTCAAAATCTTTATTTAATTCCGAATTGAAGAGATTCCGAAGAGATGCATGATTTGTTTGTACTACTGAATATAGAGGTCGTGTCCAAATCGTCGATTCGTCCTCTAGTGTGCATACGAGATCCGGTAGGGTGCGTAAACGAGCTCCTGTATGAACAGAAAAAATAAAACTTCTAAACACTTGATTTTGCATAATTGTATTTATTCGATTTGATCGTATCTATATAGCCTTGAATATAAAAATAGAATAAAATATAATAATCGCGATTAGCAACTGTAGATTGGAGAGCACAAGATCGAGCCTTGACCTAACCTATTCTAGGCTATGTCTCTGTCCTGTATACAGACAAAGCCTAGGAGAGGCTGAATCAAGTTACTCATTGATAACTCTCGGCGCAGACTCATCACAAATCGATTACCATCCGTAACGCTAAGTTATCGAATATCCGATAATAATGAACCTGAAACAAGAAACACGCTTCTCAAATAATGACGAAGGCGGGCACAGTCGAATATATATATATATATATTTTTTAATATTTCACGCTTAACAAGATTATTATCCACAAACCTGGGGAACGAGAAAAACGATACGAGTATCACGTCTAAATATAATTTGGCGATTCAGAGATACACTCGTCGCAGGAATACGTGACCGGACAGAGTGATAAATATGAAAAATCGGGAAGAGAAACCTGCGATGACGAGAAATATAAGCAATAAATGAGCTCGCATGATAATTTGGTGTTCAGGTTGCTCCGAAAAATATTTTTTTGCTTCGCATTTAAATAAAAAAGATATTTCGGTGGTTTTCGAACAAACGATTACAGATAATTATCCCGAAAAGTATTATTGTCATTCGAATGGTGCTTATACTTGGAAAGCGTACTCGGAATAAACTCGAAACCCCCTCGTAAAATCTTTATTCATTGAGAAGACTCGCAACCATCATCGCTTCATTGCGATTCACGTCGTTGTATCTTTATATTTCTCTCTTGTCGAAAAAATGTTTATTAAATTCCCTGCACGTACGAGTCAATCGAGTTGTAACGAGAAACAATGAGGCAGAGAAAGAGAGAGGGGAGCAAAGGAACAACGTTGTCCAGCGCAGCAGTCACCGACCCTCTCCATATATTTTTTTTTAATTTAGTTTTTCATTAGAAAAAAAAACTTCGTGATTGCACGAGTGAGCTATCTCGCGCGTTTCTCGCACATCGCGATTTGTCGGCGCCCTAGTGACATCTGTGAATCATCGCACGTGCCCCGGTAAAAAGTTTAACGACTTGCCGCTAGAATTCGAGAGAGTTTCGCGGACTTTGCTGGCAATTATATAGTCACATCTGCAAAGCTCCCTCCAGAGAAAACTTTTGTTCCCAAAAACTTGTGTTATCACAGTAACGACACACTCCGCAATTATTTAAAAAAGTTTTGGAATTCGGAATCGGAACACTTGGGATGTTGTGAAAAAATTGAAGCTCGCTTCTTACGGAGTTTTCCGTCGATGTGTCTAAAAATGTGCTCAAAAAACTATACTTCTACGATTACTTATCGCGTTTGACAGATACAGTGCGAAATTTGTTATTTCTCGCGATATCGGCACGTGTCTCAGTGGCAAAAATTATTCACGAAAAAAACCACAGCGCACAGAGTCATCAATTAATTTATTTTAAACGCGATTTGGGACGAGACGAGTGATTTGAACGAAGAATGAGATTGGGCGGGCCCAGAATAATCCAGCCGGTTCACATTGAGCCCCATTCGATCAGCCGAGCCGGCATCCACTAACTAAACGAAGGAACGTCGGGTCGAGAGCGAGCAACCAGCCGGCATTCGCGCTCGGGCGCGCGACCACGGACATCGTTTTATAATATATGTATCTACATGCATTAACCACGTGAGAGCACGGCAGCATCTTCCTGTGTGCTCGGCAACTAGCAAAATGGTGGGGATGAATCCCGAGTACCGCTGGGACTTAACGAGTTGAGTTTCGGTAGTGGGGCGGCCGGTCGGCGCGTCGCGGGGCGAGGGGCGACGATACCGACCCGTTTCTCGGTTTATAACCGTCGCAAGGCGCCCACACGCCAGCAGCTCCTTCGCGCGCCATTTCGATCTTGCAAATTCCAAGGTCCACTTTCGACAGACATTAGAAAGAGAGGAAAGATCACAAATTGGGCCTTACGCACATCATCATTGGAGATCTGACTAAATGAATTTCGGATATATGTATATATAAAATAAATAAAGCGTGTAAACGCGATTGAAATAAAATTGAAACATCTCGCGACGGTAAATATAAGTTTTCGTTCCGATGAAAATTCATGAATTCTTTCGGTTGGAAAAAAAATTTGATGTGTTCATTGCATCGGGACTTGTATACAGATTTTTTTTTTTCTCGCGAAGCAAATGTATCTCTTGTCCGCGCAGTCCCGAGGGGTAAAAGGGCGAGACTGCGAATATAAGAACGCTGAGAACCGTAATTCTATTTATAGAATCGTGAGAATTGCGTGGCGGAGAAAGATGGAAGAAGGAAAGGAACGCGGCTTTTTATTCGCCACCCTTTCACGCGTGTGTATACATGTGTCCGGGCGCTCGGACTCTCTTCGGTCTCGAGACGATTCGCGCGCGCCCGCTCGGCCGCAGCCGCCCGGCGATATCTTTTGATCGTTGCAGTTTTTATGAAGGTCGTCTTGCCCGAACCACACTGGCAAAATAGACGAGACAACTCTTACCGGTCTCTCGCTTCGACGCGGAACGGCGCGCCGGCTTGTGCCATTCACGAGAGTATACGAGCCACGCGAATCCTGTCTCTGTTCAATTCTATTCAACGTTTTTCCTATATATGTATATGCGAGATTCGAGCAAGAAAAGTAACATAAACATCGTTAACTCTCTTACACGTAAAACGGTACGAAATTAATCCAAAAAAATTCGCGTTGAAAAAGTATCGAGGATCGTTGAATCAAATCGAAATCTCTTTTCCGTCGTTGAATTTTTAACCAGCGAGTCACCGATAAACGATGCTAAGTGGAAAAGGAAACATGGCCAACCCAGCGAGGTATGATTTTTTAGAAAACGCGCGTGTGTTTTGTTTCCTCGTAAAATCTTTGGGGAACGGTGAAATCGGTCGCGGCCTCGTTCGGTGTGGATGACCAGCGGACTCGCGTTGTTCCCGCGCCGCGTGCATGAGGAACGGAGAGAGAACCCCGCGTGTATACACTTCGGGGGTCACGAAGCCTCCCACTACCTCAGCCGCATCACACGGCGCCATCTCAGATTCTCGCTCGACACTTATTCTTTTTTCTGCTTTCGGAGACTTCGCACCTCTCGAACGCAGCGTCCTTGGAACTTTTTTTTCTCTCAATTATACACGCTGTTTGTCTGCGCGGACACAGCGAGTCGATGAATCTTACGAAAAATTCGCGCACGAAATACGAGACGAACCGTTTTTTTCCCCCGCAACATTTTATATCGAGAAATGAAATATTTACCTTTTATTTCGTCTGTTTAGGCGCGCTAGTCTAAATATTGAGATCGAGTCGGTCAGTAAATATATACCGGATCTCACCTCGATTTTTTTTCTTCTTATTTGCAAGCCCGCGTCGCCAAGGCTGTGCCGATACGAAACTAGTCCAGCTTGATAATAATGATGATAATAATCAGCGTATGAATAAAAAAAAGGTCGCTCTCGTTTTCCCGCCCACTTGGACGCATTCGCGGTTTTTCGTCACACCGACGCCATGCCTTTTTTTTTGTCAACTTTCGAGCATCGTCCGATTGTAAGAGCATCTGGAAAAAATCACGAAACAGGAAACGTTTCGCGTATTTCCGCGCACGCTCATCGTATATATTTTTATACTATTTCTATACAGAATATAAGACTCCGTTAAAAACCCGTCACTCTCGCTCCGAGCGCCGTTCTCGCTCTCCGCGTCTAATTTACCATTTATTTTGTGAGAATTTCCGTGATAGAGAGTATAAATTAGCATATAACCTATATATTTGCGTGCCGACTAGAGAGCGATGATTCAAAAATCACGAATTAACATATAACGGTATGAGCGGACTTCGTTACCGCCCGAGCTACGAAAAATTTGCAAGTGAAAGAAAAGATCGAACGGTCTTGTATTTCGCGTGGATTATTATCTGCGTATAGAGCGATTTAGGAAAAAAGATGGAAGATACGTCTGTTCAAGCGATGAACTTCTAAGCTTTCGAGTTTAAAAAACTTTTGTAAACAAGAGCGCGCCGTGCAAGAAAATTCAACTGCCACACACGGGGGGATCGCAATAAAGAGTTCAGGGAAGATATGCGAGTACAAAAAGAGAGAGAGAGAGACTCGTGAGCTCTTCTACCACCTACGCGACAAGTTTTCGCAACGAGTTTTCAATCCGCGCTTGTGTGCAAACAAGAAAGAGGGACGGAGAAAGAGGGAGCATATCGCACACTCTCGTGCGCAGTACGTGCAAGAAGAAGAAACGATCAGCTATAACATTCCGCATTCCCGGCGGGCTGTGCGACTCTCGCCGCTGCAAAGATGGCCGACGCGCGCGTAGCGATGCTACGATAATTTATTAACTAGTCCGGCGAGTCGAACTCACTGCCTCTCCCTCGCTCGATTCCATCTCCCCGAGAACCTTCTCTCATCCCTGCTTGCAACAGGAATTCACCTTGTTGCAATTTATTCATCTATACAGCGCGATCTATAATGAAACTTTTAAATGCGCTAAAATAAAGTGTGAGGTTATGTAGATGAACGAAAAACGAATTTTTAATCACGTGTCTTCTTAACTGAACAAATGGTGAGATTTTAACGATAATACAATAATATTTCGCAATTATTATATACGGCCTTGTTCGTTTTCATTTACTTCGAAGACTATACTGTTGTAAAGAGAAGAAGCCTGTAATCTTCGAATTAATCCGCGCGTGTAGGAAAAGAGCGAGGGAACTGTCAGTCCCGGACACGAGAAAGGAGGGTATTCATTAATTATGGCGGTTAAAATGATGTATTCCAGTTTTACATCGAGCGAAGAACGACCAGAAAACATATCATTGTGTATATATCCTTATTCTTTCGTTTAAACCGCGCATATCAATTTTGGTATATGAAAAAGTTATTTTGTTGATGGAGCGTCTGACTCATTTCTATACTCCCTCGTGAAATTTTGCGAGAGGGCATCTTCGAGTTCTATATAACTTCGACTCTCTCAACGGGAAAGACATCGGCATTTAATTGGTATTTGTCGGCCCAGAGATATTCCCCCGGTTCGAGACGGCGTGAAGGCTGACCCTGACATTTACGCAGCGATGCATTTTGCATGCTACTCCGGTGTACCTGACTTTCAGTCGCGTTCACACCGTTCCCGTAAAATTCGACTATACAATATATTACGAAAAAAATTAAAATTTTATAGCGAGTCAATATGGAATCGTTGAAATTTTTTAACTTTCCATGCACATATAAAAATTTATAAGTTCTTTTGCATATTTAATTCTATTTTGATATAATAATTTTTTTATTTTATTGCAAGTACTTTTTCGAACCCATAATTACATTCATGGAGTCGTAGTGGATTCTTTTTCTAATAGCGATAAACTTTTTTATTGGCGATTTCTTACGCACCGCGATCGAAGAATTCATGGTGTGGATGGAACTTAAAAATTCTCAATCCAAGAGATTGGTCCGGAAAGGGGCTGTGGAGCGCAGCCAATACACATCGAATAATAAATTTCAGCAGTCGTAGGATGACTTATAAAAAACGATTCCCCGTCGACCTCCATCGAGAAAAAATACCTGGATTTTATTATTTTTCATATTTATTTATTTTCTTTGCCTTATTTACTCGCCGCGTGCAGACACAATAATATGTTCGCTCGGGCATTCGAGACGATTTATAAAAAAATGGAAATTTAACTTGTTGCATGTTCCTTTTCGTATATATATATACAGTAATTGAAAAGTTTTGTAGCGAAGACACGCGATTGTCGCGGTTTCTCAATAAAGATGGCGAATTTCAACGCGCCCCCAGCGGAACCTCATCAACGCGATAAGCGCAAAAAATTTTTAGACCCGATCGTCGTAATCGTTCTCGCAAATACCCGCAGTGACATCTCCAAATACATATATGCATCTATATACATTTCTTCAAATAAAAATATGTAAATACATATATATATATGCACGAGTTCTTCATCAAGTTGAATTCCAAGCACACATCAGGCTTTTCCCCCCTTTTCCTCATCATCTTGTCCACCGTGTGCCGTATATGCTGCCACTCAGGACCTACCAGTTTCTATTTATATACATTCAACATATTCACCGTCAGAGACCTTGCGCTCGCCTCTCAGAGTATTTCGCGATATTTACCCATGTTGCTGTCCCAACTACCATACAGATATATATTATTGCATCTTTTGCCAAAACTCATTCAGCTTTCTTCGTCTATCTGATTATATATGTCAATAAAAAGCTACACGCGACTCTCCAGTTTGTGTGCTCAGCATCAAATACGTCGCGAGTGTCTGCGGGTGTGCAATTTATGTCTTCAATGGGCAAAGAAGCTATATGAAGCATAAACATGCTTCATAAAGCATGTTTATGCGCTTGTCTTTTTTGAAAAGGGACCACGCAGATGTATATTTGAGTCCCTTAATTAAAATTTCATTAAAAAGAAGCACTGAATAAAAAGTGTGCACCGTTGAAAAATTATTTTTGAATGTATTAGGTTTCATAATATACAATCCAGGCTGCGAATACTTTTTTTAAATGTACATACATACATACATACGAAGCACTCCGATGCAGTTGATACAGCAGATCGACTTTGCTTATTAAAAGGGTTACGTGCTGCCATCTGTGAGTTGAAATTGGAAAAAACGTGAATCTTTGATTCCGAAACATTTCCCGTCGTTTATCGCCTCATGTTTTTTCTTAAAAAAACGCAGATAAACAAGTATTGCGATAAATACGAAAAATGGGCGAGGCAATTGCTCAGATATTTAATTCGTTCCAGGATCACCTGAACAATGAACAGGAATTACGCGAGGTATCTGTTTTTTTATCTATAAAATTAATTTTTTACTGTGACAAACATATTCGTGATTTGTTTATTATTAAGGTTATACTTTCGCCGTCTTGTTTCATAGACCCGAACTTTGATCAAAATTTACACCAATTTACTTGCATTTTAAGGAAATTCGGGTAATCGTGAAGGAAATCGAAAAAAGCAGCAGAGACATTCTGATGATTCTTCAGAATATACACAATGACAATACGAAAGAGGAAAATATAAGTAAGTCCAGTGGAAAATAGACTTATTTTCAAGGAGCGATTGATGATAAGGTATATTTATTAATTTTTCAGTTGTCTCACAGTATTGTGCCAAAGCACGAGAAATGTTTGAAGATGTTCGAAAGCAGTATGGAAAATTGGCTGAAGTGGTGCCTAAAGATCAGTACTATCGTTTCCACGACCAATGGCGTTTTGTGACACAGAGACTCTGCTTCCTTGCGTCGCTGGTCGTTTATCTGGAAGTCAAAGTTCTGGTGACTAAAGAGACTGTTGCTGAAATCTTGGGTGGTAGGTCAAAGTTTTATTGAAACAAAGAGAAAGATTTTCTCTGCGATTGGAAGCTCTAAACATGAACAATATATTTGATTACAGTAAAAAATAACAGAGAGGATGGATTTCACTTGGACATAGAGGAGTTTCTCATGGGGTTGCTTCAATTGTCTTCAGAACTGGTAAATATTCAAAGACTTTGTGTATTTTGTGGTTTTTTTTTTACTTGTTTGCTTAGTGGAAATCACAATTCCAGAGTCGATTTGCTGTAAACAGCGTAACTTACGGCGATTACGATCGGCCGATAGAAATAGCTCGATTTGTGAACGAACTCAATGCCGGGTTTCGTTTATTGAATCTTAAAAATGACAGTCTTCGTAAAAGATTTGATGCCCTCAAATACGACGTCAAAAAAATTGAGGAAGTCGTGTACGATCTCAGCATAAGAGGATTGAAACCAACAACTCAACCAGCATCTGTTACTGCAGACTGAAGCATAACGAATATTTTCTAATTTACTGCTAATATCAATAAGCCTAATGTACCTTTTTTTACGTTCGTAATAATAATTGATATTATTCTACTCAACATTGAACTCATGAAAAAAGTATTCCAACATCATTCTCAGAAAAATTTTGTGATCTCTACAAATACTTTTAAATTAAATGTAATTTTCGATAATTACAATTCTTCGTATTCTTTTTTACATCATAATAATTTCCCGAGGGTACATACAAAAACAAGAGAGAGTGTTGAAGAACGTACGACTTGACGTAACAAACTTTGGCACGACGTTTTGGCAAGATATCAAAAATTTCTTGGACTCAAAATTTTCGTAATTCTGGATTGAAATTTCAGCAAAGTGATGATCGGTCCAGGCGCCTTATAGAAGGTACATTTCTAAAGAGGAGCTTTGCAAGAAATCCAATTATTTCGTGTCGAACTAATAGCGCAACTTTACCCTCGGAGGGTTATAGCAATATATTTCATCGATTAGTTTGACCCGAGCTTGACAAAAGCGGCTACGTTACAAAAGCTTGTTTTTCATTTACATGTATTGCTGCTCTGCACAAGAGAGCGAGGAGGGCTGCATACGCGTAGAATACTAGTTGGTGATTCGAGAATAAGCGCGCCCCTCGGTTGGCGTTCGCGTCGCGGGGTGCTGATCCAGGGAGAGAGAAGAAGGAGAGCTGGATTGAGAGAGAGAGGGCCAGAGTGAGAAGCCACGCGGATGAAAAGCGCATGAGGGAGAGCTCAGTCTCGGAACGAGGTTGCGGGTGACATAAGCTTCGTCATATGGCGACAAGTTGGGCGCCGTGTTGGGCAATAAAGCCTGCACGGACGCCTCGATGTACAAAAGCACGTTTTTATTCGTAAAGAGTTTTCGCGATATCCGCGCGATTAATTGAGAAAGAATTCACGACATGTGTCTCTTCGAAGGGAACGATCGGAAGAATCGAGAAGACTCGATATCAGTTTTTCGACGTTACGTCGGAGCAACGTGTGAAATATGAGCGAATAGGGGATGCGATTTGAGAGCGAATAAGAAAGAAAAACTGGAAAAGGGAAGTCCGGGTTGCTTTAAATGGGTTGATCGATCGGTGCTTTGTTGGTTTGTCTACGTGCGAACAATAAGTGTAAGCGTCGAACCGATTACCACGCAAAAGCGATTACATTGGCAAAGCGGATTCACTGGTGAGGATCAAAATCCTTGCTCGATGCATCCGTGCGGACATCTTAATATGGGTCGAGCCAGCCCGACAGCTCAATCAGCGGAATTTCGTAGTCTCTCTCCACCTCCCAGAGGCTCGTGTTGATAAGAGGCCACGAGACTTCACACGCCCCACCCCTGACTCGTTCTCTCTCTCTCTCCTTCTCTTCCTCCTTTTCTACCCTCGTGACCTAATCACCGGTCGTGCCGCTGTACAGGTTAAAAAGAAAGTAAGGGAGGATGAAAAAATGAACGAAATAACCAATGCGTGTGCGCGTCTTCGTTACGGAACAGCAAGCTGTAGTACCTCTCGAGTGAGACAGTTTTATCATCCTCGTGAACTCACCTCGTGCCGCTATCACGTTTCCTCCGTCACTCGCAACAATCGAGAGAATTTTTTCCTTGTTCGCGAGGATACCTGGCAAGCGCCGATCATCGAGTGACTAAACGCGCCTCTTCTTTTCTTCCATGATCCAACGAAAATGCTCGTTCACTGTGATTAAATTAGAGCGCGAAAAGTACGAGTAGCGCAAATTTTGCTGGATTATAAAATAAATAAAAAAAACGTCAAGATGGCTTCGAACAAACCACCGGAAATGAATTACACGTGCGAGATATGCGGTCTCGAAGGATTCAACGACGAAGAGATGAGATCTCACATGGTTCTCTATCATCTTCAAGGAGCGGCAAATTGTCCGTTCTGCGACCTGGGTGACATATCGCCAGCTGAAATGCTCGTCCATGTCAACAGTGCGCATTTGGACTACCTGACACCTAGGTAAATATTTGTAGCATGCACGTCAGTCGATTCTTCGATACCCTCCGATTTGAACGTTATTTTTATTTTATTTTATTCTGGTCCTTCTTCTCCATTTAAAAAAAAAATGTTATTTCCACAACCAATTGATCAGGTTGTTAGATCGATCGGGAGAATAATTTCGCGAAGCTTTTCCGTACTCCAAAATAATTTTCGTTGCTTTTTCTATACGCGGGAACTTGCCGCATAGTGGCACGAAGAGGGACGAAGATCCGCGATCTCGAAACTCGTGAGCAGCTGTTCGCGGTGCATCCCCTCTTCTTAGCCTCTCATGCCCCACACCAGTCTTCCGAATTTGAAACTGTGACTACGGTATAACTGTATACCGTTAGTGTAGACACGCGCTTCGCGACACGAGGACAGGAAAGTTCGTTGAATCGTTAACGAGCTTATCGGAAAGCAATTATTCAATTTTCTTGCTTCAATTCAAAGTTTCGGCAGTAATTCAATTTTATAAAATCAATTTCGTCAATACAGTTTCCTCGATAACTCTCTTTATAGTTAAAATTTTTTCACGTTGTACTTTAGAACCATTCGAACGACATGTTTGCTAGTAATATCAAACGAAAATACATCGAGAGTCAGTGAAAAAAAATTCTTCACGTTTAGTACACCCGAAAACGACATGATGGCCTTCATCGATGACGATGCGAGTCTGGAAGAAAACCGAAAAGAAGATTGCCGCGGTGCGTCGACAGCCATGTCTCTGAGACCGCCACACTTTCATAACGGTTGGGGCAATCCCGGAGCAGCGAATAAAGCGCCTATCGCGAGAAAACCTGCGAGTTCTCAGCCACCGGCGAATGTCAACAACAACAACAATAACAACAATCCGGCGAATTCCGAAATTGCCGGGCCTGTCGCGCCCGGTGGAAATGTCAACAACGCTGGTAAAATTTATACTTGAATTTCAAATTTTTAAAAAATTTCGAAATATTAGGAGTGTAAGTTAAATTTTCAATAATAATTTTTTTTTATTGTTTTAGATCTGATAGTCTCGTGAGTGAATTTGGTGAATAATATTTTTAAAGGTATATTTTCGCAGTTCCAGAAAGCGCAGCCGGTCATGGTTCTCCACTGCGTTCAGGTCTGAATCTGCAACTGCGCTCTCATGCCTCCCCGAAGCCACCGATTCAAGAATGTCCGATGTGTCCCTACAGTTCGGACAGTCCTCTGAGGCTGGAAGAACATATAAATAGACAACACTTTGATCTGACATCGCCATCTTTCCCACCAGAGGAATCTCCACCTTCTCGGGATGGTGTGTTCAATTGTCCTCTCTGCATCACTTCCTTTCCAAATTCATCCGATCTCGAATTGCACGTGAACATCGAGCATAAGGACATTTTGAGGTAGAAAGCGTAACGAATTATTAAAATAGTATAAAATAGCGATAAACACCTTGTATAACGCGATTATTTCTTAAAACAGTCCTGCGAACGGAACGACTTCACATTCCGATATGGCATCGAGTGGCGGTAGTGACACCACTCCCGCCTGTCCCGTTTGCCTCGGTACGAATTTCAAGAACAACGACGAACTGACTCTCCACATAGAGGAACATTTCACCAAAAAGAATACACCGTCCCCGGTAACGCCGGATTCCTCGACCGATCGTATGTTGGCACGAGACATGGAGAGACGGGAAAAAGAAGTTCGAAGACTTCGAGAGCAGCGGGAATTCGAGATGCTCAGAGCGCAATACGGTATGGATAATCAGGGTAACTTTCGCGAACAAAGCGTCACGAATATGCAGCGAGCGGTGTACGCCGGCGAAATGTCCGTCGCTGATTATTACGAGAGACACTTTGAGCTCAGAATTGCCGAGAGTAGTGGAATCGACGATGGGAGCTCTTGTACCCGAGGTTGGTTCTCATTTTTCTAAATCTGAATTTATATCTCATGTTCACCGAAAAATTGAATAAACAAAATTGTAAATTGTTTTTTTAGGACTGGTGCCAAAGGTTCGTGCTGTCAGTCAAGCGTGTAGCAACGTCATAAGCACGTGGATGTGTTCGACAGTAGATCATTATGGCTCAACTTACGGCGACAAAGGCTGGGGATGTGGCTATAGAAATATGCAAATGCTCATATCGTCGCTTCTACAGCACACGGGTTACAACGAACTTGTTTATCGTGCCTGGAGCTCCGGATGCAGCAGCTCGACTGACAATCCTCTCAGAAGCTCAATGCCATCGATCTCGAGGTTACAACGAATGATTGAGTGGGCATGGGCTCAAGGCTTTGATGTTCAAGGAGCTGAGCAGTTGGGTGGAAAGTTGGTAAATACAAGAAAATGGATCGGTGCTACCGAAGTCGTCACGCTTCTTTCCAGTCTTAGAATAAGGTAAAGTACTCTATACATTATTGTCAACCTAAAACATCTTTTTTTTTTAATTAATTAATTAATTATTTTAAAGATGCCAGTTAATAGACTTTCACCGACCCACGAGCTCTGACGGTGGACATCCTGAAATGTTCAATTGGGTTTTGCAGTATTTTCAAAAAAGCGACGACTTTAAACCACCGCTCTATCTGCAGCATCAGGGTAATTCGTTTTCTGTCAAATTTTGACGGCAACAATTTTGTCTGACATTAATTTCTGTTTTTTTTTTAATCGTGAAAGGTCATAGCAGAACGATAATGGGAGTTGAGCAATTGAGAGATGGTTCGATAACGATGTTGGTCCTCGATCCGAGTCACACACCGGCCCAAATGGGACAATTCAATAGTACGAGTAGCGCACCGAGCGCAATGCGTCTCGTCAGAAAATCAACGGCTGCCATGAAGGCAAGACAATATCAAGTGGTCGCTGTGACTGGTATTATGGACACAGAGGCGCGCTATCAGGTGAGTTCGAAGAAAATGAAAATTTAACTTTTTCAAACGATTGATTTTTTTTTCAATTCATTATTTGTAACGTTTTTTTTTCCTCCACTAGCTGAGCAAAGTTCTGGGTTCAATGAGAATCCCTTTGGAAAGGTGAGAGTCAGTGCAAGAGAGCAAATTGGATGAAGGAAAAACAATTAGGAAAAGTTATTTTCGCATTGACGTAATTTCTCCTGCCATTGCTGTGACGAGACTGGATGTTTATTTGAATGTTTAATAGACGAAAAGAGTTGGAAAAGTTATAAATAAAATTTTTAAAAATGTTCTGTTCAGCTAGGAAAATAAGAAGCGACGTATAAAGCGCTAACATTCCATGCCGGAGCTGGCCCCGGTATTGAAAAGGCAGAACTATACATACAGCGACATCAGCTAACAGGAAACATTTCCGTTTGTGTTCACTCGTTCTGCTCAAATCTTTAACGGTTGAGAATTTTTGTTCTCTATTGAAAAAAAAGCGACAGAAGGGAAAGATGTAAGGACGATTCCACATAGATGTGGTGATATGCTGATTATCATTAAAGCTACATTCCCAGTCTAGAAAACTCGAAGAAGGCGAAGAGAACAGAGAGTGAACGATATCTTTTAAATTTTCGTCAATTTTGACCTCCGTACCGTTATTAAATAATATTTAATATATCAATAAGCAGCTACATACGTTATTTATATAATTTATCTGAATTTTACGATGGACATGTGCGAATTCGCAAGAGTCGATATAGTCAATAACTTCAGTCAATCCATCTGTAATGTACGAAAAGAAAGAATTTAATGTTTACTCATTGTAAAAGAAAATCACAATTTAATCATTGGAAAAATCATTTTTTATCATTTTACGACCCTTTGACTTTCTCATATGGCTTTGTGCTTTGAAAAGCTTGAGGTTCTCTTTGGAAGATAAACTGGTTTGCGAAATACCTCAAAAAGAGTACATTATATGTTTCGTACTAAACTATGCCGAACAGGAGGAAAGTTATGAAATGATAAGCGTATTATATATTCATAATAACATGGAAAAAAAACAATCGAAATGTGTGCCCGTGAGTGTTTCCCCTCTTAGCGATTAAGACACCGAACTTGCTGTGAAAATGACGAAATTCAGTCTATTCCTACAAACACATTCGTGTCACTGACCATCCAACACTCAACACTCTACAAAGTCACATTCACACATACGTCTAGGTGAATAAATAAAAATGTATATATATATACGAAAAATGTCTCTATCGTTGAATCAAATCAAGTTTACTATTTATTACTATTGATTACGAATGAAGGTAGCTCAATTGGGGTGTCCTTCGGAACAATTCACGAGATGAAACCCTCTCTATTATTGATACACTTTGCGCGATTAAATTATTTATTATGAAGATTATTTAATATGTACAATGCTAGTCATACCGAGCAAGAGTTTATATCAGTTAAAACGTATGGTAATCCGAATATATTCTATATATATAAAAAAATATATGTAAATTAACTAAGAAACGAAATTTGAGCATCGTACTGAGGTGGATTCGTTTAATTTTTTTATAGCTGTTGATAAAACAATTGCAAGTATGCACAAGAATGATTAAATATATATTTAATTATAACGCAAAGTGGTGCAACATCGATCTTCTATCTACATTCGACCACTGTATATTTATTTTGGTCTAAATATATATATGTAGATGAATATCCAATGGCCAGATTTATGTAGGAAATTTTGAAAAGTCCGTAATGATTCAGTAGTCACAACTGAGGTACTTTATATGCTGACGTACCGTTCTTATGCGTAAATTTTGTCTTTTCGCTCCTAGAACCACCGACAGTACGCGCGATGAAATCGTGGAGAAATGTTATATTTTTCATTTTCGTCAATTCCGATAAATTCAAACTTACCGTTTTGAAAAAAAAAAAAGATTTATGATATTCTTCGTCAGCCACATGCATAAATAGCAATTATCTTTACACGAACACTTAAGACTCGCGTATCTAAGACCATTACTGCTTTTTCCTATGATTCACAGAGTGTTTCTTAAATGCAACAGAGAATTATCAAGTTTATCGATGATACGTTATTATTACTTTTTCCTGATTTCCTTTTTCTCAGCAATTCATCCTCTTTTGCTCAACATCAAAAAAGTGGTTGTAATAATTATGATACTTGTTGTTAAATTATATTTTATTTACAACATTTGTTGTGAACAAGAGTATTCTCATTTCTACCGGTAATGAAAAATAAGTACATCTAAATTAATGACAAAAGTGAACATAGTTTATAAATTTATAACTATTGAGACCCGTTCCTTTCTTTTTTTGGTGCAATGAATATGTGTAAGAAATGAGGTAATGTCGCACATACGATGAGGGTCGTTGCAACAATTTTCTTTTTATTCCGCATCTTACAAGTAATGGTATTCAACAAAAGTTTCTAATATTTCTACGAAGTAACGTGGTTAAATGTTGAAACCAAGATGACGCATACAGGCCTTGTGTGCTTCAATAAGGTGTCCGCATTCGGATTCTCCTTTTTCAATAATGCTAAAATGAAAGAGATATTCCATAAATCGCTGTGTTTCTGATTATTGTCAGTCATCCGTGTCGACACTATTTTGCACGCTTCAATGACGAAATATCGAATTGGAATTACAAACAGGAGGTAAGGTTAAATTAGGTTAAATTTTAATTTCAAAAGAATTTGTACATTTATAGTAAAAAATCAAGTAAATTTATCGATTAAAACGTAAATATTTTACTAGTAAAAATGATAGTCCTTTTATCTCTGTAAAGTTTTTAATTCGGCATCATGACATAACCTTGATTTTTCTATTGAATAATAACTTACCAAGTATCTCGAATTTTCTTTGTCTCCGGACACGCACAACAGGGCTTCAATTTCTTTTCTTCTGTTGCTTTTGCTTCTACAGGTTTTGGTGCAGAATTACCCATTCTGCTATCTTTTACAGATAAATCAACGGTTTACAGATCACGAGCTCGTTCATGCGGTGACAGCGAAAATTTAACGATAAACCTGAGGTAACGAAGTGAAGCGTATAGAAATGCCTATAGCAATCGAGCAACAATTTTTACAGTTATCACTCTTATTGTATCAAAGATGTCACTGTTTACATGTTTCTGTTTGATCGACAGTCGTAGTTTCTAGTTTACGCAAAAGTTCAAAAGATGGCGTAATCCGAAAAAAATATGTTCATGATTCGTCATTCATCGCATTCGACACTTGAGTCTCGTACGGAGTTGTTCGTTGTTCGTCAATTTCGACAGTGTTTGCAAACACAAAAAACACTGCACAAGCTATCAGTTTCTCGTTAATACACGGTAAGTGAGCAACGATCCACAAATTTGATATTCGTTTCATGGTGTTTAGTAAGCAACGATCCGCACAATTGTTATTCGTTTCATGCTGTTTATTTATTGCATATTAATATGTAATGGCATAAACCGAATAATCGACTACCGTAGCAGATGCCGATGAAAATCATAGTTCAATGAATCATCGTTCTATTCCCATATCATGTGTGACTGGCAAAACATGGTATCGACATGATATTATAGTTATCGCAACGAAATAACCGGTTTTAGAACGTTACTCTTATCTTACCTATATTATTATCTTTTACAACGAAAGTGTAGTCGGATGGGTTTAGTTTCCAGCTCGCAAAGGGTGATAATGTCGTCAGTTCGAGACTACGTGAAGCAGACGATCGATTCGGATGTAGTCGTAATTTTTTCAAAATCTTACTGTCCTTATTGCAAGACGGCCAAACAGGTAAGGATGTTCCCGATCATTGACAAAATACATCGAAAATTAAACGAATATAAATCACGCTCTATTTTGTTACAGCTATTCGAGCAGTTAAATAAACCGTACAAAGCTATTGAACTCGATGAACGAGCCGACGGTGATGAAATTCAACAAGTCCTCGGCGAAATGACGGGAGCAAAAACCGTACCTCGGATATTCGTGAATGGTACTTGTTTGGGAGGCTGCAGCGACGTGAAAGCGTTGCACGAGAAGAACGAATTGCTAAAGAAATTTGATTCCTAAACCGTTGACGTACGATATTTATTAAATTAAATACATATATGCAGTGATGTAATATAAAAATACACGAAAAAAAATTTCTTGATTATTCAGTGTTTGTTTTTCTTTCGGTAAAAACTCTCAAGAACGCTTGCGGATAACTTATTGCACTGACGCGAATGAAAAATTCAGCCATTCGCGAATCGCCGCGTGTTCGTCATCCACGTGGACCAATGTCAGATTTATTTTTGAATTCGTCTTCCGTGATCGCTAGATATGTGATTAAAATCGCTAGTTTCACCAATATTTTTAGTACATTGTGTGCGTTCGTCTTGCGACAATAATTATAGGTGTACATTTTTAATACGACGTAAGTGAGACCAAGGTGGGTTTACGGGTCAGAACTGCTCACTACTCAGTCGACCTAAAAATACCGCGAGCGACGGGTCGACGAAAATTCGTCGAATTTACGTTAAATCGATCGGCACTGAACCTCGAAGTGTTAAGGAGGAAGAAAATCTCGCGATGGATCTGTTTGCCTGGCGAAAAATAATTATTTACGCTTTAACATTTTTCGCATACGCCTGGTCGGGCTATGGAGCCGGTTTGCTTGGAAATCTCAGGGACGCCGTTCTCACCGCGGAAACGATATTTGGCGATTTTTTCCAGAATGCCATTACCGTGGCGCGTAAGATAAAAGATATACACGAGGTTTTTGATGCCGCGGTAGAAGAAACATGCGTGTTCGCGTGTCCCGGAGGTAAGATTTTTTTTCGCTCGAGAGTTTTCACAAGAGCGTTGGTCATCCCGAGATACATAACCTCATAAACTTCCTATCGCTATGGTAAAAACGAATGCGATGTAATCACCTGTCGATTATTACTAAAAAAAGTAACTCTCAAACCGTTTTTTGAATTAATGCTTTTTTTTTTAATTGTAATGCATAATATACCGTATATGTCATCGAACGTTTACTCATATTTAATACGAAAATATGCAAAATAAAAAAATGTACGAGGAAAACTATGGTTAGCTGAAAAAAAGCATTATATTGCAGGCGTAACGCCAAAACCGGACAGAAATCACGTTCCTCAGAGCAACGGATGCGGTTCGCTCGGTTTTGAGGTATCCGGTTTATAATTTTGTACTATATCTATATCTCTAGATATATCTATTTATAAAATAACGATGAAACATTTTTTTCGAAGATAAACCAAGAATATCTACCTCTTACGGAAATGACAAAGTGTTGCGACGCCCACGATATCTGTTACGATACATGCAATTCAGATAAGGATAAATGCGATCTGGAATTCAAGCGATGCTTGTACAAGTACTGCGAGGGCTATCAGAGTACCGGAACGACGATCGTCAACACTTGCAAGACCGCGGCGAAAATGCTTTACACGGGAACGACGGCTCTGGGCTGCAAGAGCTACGTGGACGCGCAAAAACAATCCTGTTACTGCGGCGACAGTAACAAATATAATAAGAAGAAAAATAAATGGACAGCTGGCGGTGAATTGTGAGAAAACGTTCTCAGAAGCCGCATTGACGAGTTAGATGTATCCAAAAAAGAAAAAGAATCCGATCGTTCGTGACTAAAATAACGGATGATTGCGCAGATATCCGTCTTGTAAATAAAATGCCTTTTTGTTGACATGCTTTTTTTTTGTACTGGAAACAAAAGTTTACGTACGTTTGGTTTTTTCTCAGAGAAAGTAATTTTTCGAGATTTTATGTACTTTGTGTCTGTATCTAAATAAGAGACTGAAAACAAGCGATGCCGTCCGATAACAAGAGAACATCAACGTGCATCTTTCTCTCGGAACATGGAGGTGTCATTTTGACGTTGCTTTTCGAGCCTTCCGCTAATATACCCTCCTCGAATCAACGAGTTCGAAAAATTAAAAAAAAAAACATCAGAAATCGAAGCCAAATCGAATACGATGATAATTTTACGCAAAGTCGATCGCGCCGCAGTCCTCGTTAAATGACAAATCGCGTAGTTGACGTAAAATAACGGAGGAGAAAAAATTCTGAACTGAGAGAGTAACGGAGCAAAAGAGACAGGATTAAAATGGGAAATGGAAATTCAGTGCCGAGCAATAAGCATCAAGGGAAACTGAGTCGACGGAGGAACGCGGAGCATGAGAGGTAATTTTGGGATTTGAAGAATAAATATATACGAGTGTGGCTCCGGATCGTCGGGATCCAGAGCCTCGTACGAGAATCGTACTTTTCCAGTTATTATTGACGCGCAGCACAGATGGATCCAGGACGAGGCGTCCGATTAACAATCATGGTCCTGGTGGAGTTGGCCCGAGCGATCCGAGAATCATAAAGAAAGTACCGAGAGCCACCAATCCATTCATTATCTTTTTTCTGCGATTACGGAGCAAACAGCCCAGACAGCCAGTGACAGTCGTAGCACGTGCCGCCGGTAAATTATGGTCAAAGATGTCTTCTGACGAGAGGAAGAAGTACGTTGACCTTGCTAACGCGGAAAAGAAGAGACGAGAGGAGAGAAAGAGAAAACGAAAAATGGGGTAAGGTCTATCTCGATTCTGCTGATAAACAATATCAACGATCATTGTCAGAATCAACGTGATTTTATCGCAATTATTCATTAGTTTGAACAGAAATTGATGTCAATATGAAACTGGAAAAATCGTCCGAATTGTAATCTCAGGAAATTCGTTGTCCTCTTAATTGTGATAAATCTCCTGTCAAAGCTGAGGAATTGGGATATTCTTTGGAAAAATAAAGTACGAAGACTCTCGTGATGTTTCATTCTTGATTTCCATTTTTATTTGTTAGTAGTACTTTTTTCTTTAATAACTATGTACAATAAATATTCATGTAATTTTTACACTATATATTCCCGGACGTGAATTTTTTTTCGTGCTCATCTCTCGCTCGTTCACCCACTATTTTCACTTTTTTCTCTCTTTCAAACACACTATTCGTCCTCACGTGGCATACACGCCGAGAAGTCTACGATCTAATAATCGCCGATTGCGATTTCTCGCTGGCATCATACTCTCATTTTCTCACTCAAACGTAACTCTCTATTCTCCAAATAATTTTTTTTCTCCAATTTGCTTGCAAAAAATAACACGAACACTATATATATATATGTATATATATATTTTTTTTTATACCAGCACTATTCTGCAAAGTGTCGGAGTCTCGAAACGGCACAAAACTAAAGTACAATTTAGGTCACGTACGAAAAATACAAGCGTTTTGGAGTCAAAAAAGAATCTACTTCGAGTTCTCAGCACGTGAAGAGCTGTGCATATTAGTCGTAACAAATAAAATAATAATATTAATCGTAACGATAAGAAAGATAATATTCATACATAGTTCTCACTCACACAATCGACTTTTTGCACACGGTCAACCTTTTGCGTTTATAAAAGAAATTATGACGATTCTTAATAATACAATAATAATGGTAGCAATGATAATAGCGATAAAAATAATAAACTCCAATTTATTTCGTGGCACTGTGTATTTCGGTGAAGACATTTTGCAGAATAGCCACAATATAAAATTATGGATCGTTGCCCCTTTGAGAAAAGTATCGGAGAAGAGCCAAATTTTCAACAATTAATAATTACGAGCTATATAAAAAAAAGAAAGAAAAATAAAACAAATGAGGGATAATGATAAGAACATATTGGATCGGCAAGTTGAATTTCGAAATTGTAACACTTCCAACGAATATAGCGATCGCGGCTTAAAATCGTGTAATTGTGCCTTTTATAAAACTGTTAGAGTTCCTCCGATAATGAGATGAATCGTTATCGACGATGATAATACAATATAATATAATAATAGCAATAATGCAATAATCGTATAGAATAATAATTCTATTATGATACAAGTAAAGTACAGGGTGCCCCGAGAATAAGCGTAAGCTATAACGCTCATCTTTCATCATCTTCAACAATCGAATAATAATATCAAACAGAATAATTCAATAGTCATAAGTGTACGCGACTACGTTCGATTCACATTTGCTTCGTTATTGATCCGTGACTCGCAAATTAAAACATCTCTTTCTCACAGAATCTATTACCCACGTAATGCATATCTATATTTATATAGATATAATAATATATATAAATATTATTTTACAGAAAACGTAACACTTCTGGATGAGAAGCCGCGAGAATTCTTTTTTTATCCTTCATTTCCTCTCGTTTTGCCAAATTTGTCACATTTAATCGTTAAAGCCTGAATAAAAATATTCTTTCGCTCCCCCGTTCTTTTTGTTTTTACGTAATTTCAATAGTCGCTTTATCACGGTTATTTTTTTTTCTTCGTAACTTATTCATATTAATATTATCGGCTCTGCGATGTTTATCCTTTAGACGATCTTATAATTTACGTCTGTCGCATTGTACTGGAAACTCGTCGAAGTTACATATTCATAACGACAACTGCACTTTTTTTTTCTTAATTCTTCAATTACCCTCGTGTTCAAGTGATCCTGGGATTTTTTTCTCGCTAGAAAGTATCGAGAGGCCGCAGATAGATATCTACTTTTTTGAGATGTGGCCGTTTCGTTTGTTGCACTCTAGCGAATGTTTCTCGGTCGACTATTTCGTTTCTCCTCGTCTCCCCCAACAGCTAGCGAGGCCTCATCGTTCCGTTCAACGGTTGCATCAAGCTACCGTTTATGTAACTGTGATAAGTCGGATAAACTGCGGCTGGATTCTGCTGGTGCGGGTCCTGGGAATACGGAGCCGGCACGTTGACCACACCGACCGGCAATTGGCTCGCTTGGTTCATGAAGCCTCCGATCTGTGCGGCTTGGTTCATGTACCCGGTCGTAGGCTGTGGAACCCGATAACCGTATTGTGCCGCCGCCATCAAGTTGGTGTTCAACGCGACGTTCGGACTAACCCGGGACGCGGCGCTCTGCATCTGAGGGCAGCCTCCCGCCGGATCGAGACTCTGCCGATAAATTCCGTCGCTCGCGTAAGCTTGTCCGAGTGAGGCCATGTTCGCGTTCGCCGAAGACCTCGACGCCGACCTGCTGGGCGGTCCCGGAGTTCCGGGTGGCGGAACGCTGTTGACGTTGTAATAATTCTTGGTGTAGCCGAGCGGAACCTGCGGCGGCGTAGGCAGCTGTCGCGTGTTCTGAGGCGGCGTCATCGTGTGAGGAATCGGCGGAGGCGGCGTGAGATTCATCGAGGGTGGCGGCGTCATGTCGAGGCCGTTCGTCAATTGCTGCAATTTGGCCAGGCTGCAGGAATTCGTTGTTTGATGGTTACCAGTCCCACCCAGAGAGGGTGGAGCCGTCGCGTGCGAGTGCGGTGGCATTCCACTTGTCTGGATGTAAAAATTCGTAGCCGTTGTGCACGGCACCGAGGGTGCCCCGGACCTCGCTCCCCGATGCTGAATCACATAAGTATTTTGCGAAGGAAAAGCCTGGGAAGCGACTGCCATGTAATTCCCTTGAGAAATAACAGCCATGTTGTGGGAGTGAGCTGTGTGAGAGTGCCCGTGAGGATGCGGCATGGGGGGAACACTCATCGAGCCTGACTGCTGATACTGAGGCGGAAGATGCGACGCGGGTCCGCCACCGTGAGCCACCGTCGTGTGCCCGTGTGGACTCGCTGCCGAGTGCTGGATACTCTGCGAGTGCGACGTGGGCGGAGTTGCCCGATGCGAACGACTCTGAGCGTTCGATCGTGACCTGTGACTCGTTTGCGATCCGTTGGCCCGTTTGCTGCTGCTGTGAGATTGATTCGATAATTGAGAAGCCGACTGTTGCTGCTGGTGAGTCGCTGCCTGTTGCTGCTGTTGCTGCTGCTGCTGTTGTTGCTGCACGTGTGAAATGTTCTGGCTTTGCTGCTGCTGCTGCTGTTGCACTATTGACCTCTGCATTGGCTGGGGCGTGTGAGGTTGCGGTATAGGCGTGTGACTCTGCTGAGGAATCGGGGTGTGAGGCTGTTGAGGCATCGGTTGCGGACTCTGCTGTGCCGACGACAAGCTCTGAGAAGAGTGAGTTTGTCCCATAGGCTGGGGGGTGTGCGACTGCGGCATGGGCTGGGGAGTGTGCGCCTGCATCGGCTGAGGACTCTGAGTTGTCATCGAGTGACTTCCATGAGACTGTGGCGTTCGCGGTTGCTGGAGATTCGAGCTCGGTACGTGCATTGGATGCATCGTGACGTGCGAGCTCGGTGGATGTTGGGGAACTGCGCAGTCCGAGTATTGGACCTGGGAGGCCATATTGACGCCGACGGTTGTCTGAGACGAGGATATTTGAACTGGCGTCGTTATCGGTGCACTGACGGTCGCTGGCATCGAGGGAAGAGCACTCGGTGGTCTCTCGACGCTGTGCTGAGACGCCAGATCGCTCGCAATCGAGGTCGGCGACTCGAGACCCAGCTGGGATACGTCCAGATCGCACTGACCGTAGTGCAACGAGTGCACCGAATTCGTCGTCGAATCGGGTGTATAAACACCCATTGAAGGAAGATCCGGCTGGGAAGGTGGAGTTCTCTTGACCGAACCAGGATTCTCTAGATGCGGCGTTGTTTTTCCACTCTCCGGAGAATTCTGCTTCTCGTCCTGATGAGAAGTCAAATTCGTTTGCATGGACTCGCGATTGTACTCGTTTTCAGATGCGAGCTTTGTCGGTTCCTGGGGAGTCGGTGGCTTTGGCGATTCCTCGATTACGCTCACCGATGGGATTCCTCCCGTTTCTCCTATATCGTCTTTTCTCGTGGAACTCGCTTCTTCCTCGTTTATGACGGCTGGTGAGTCGGGTGCTGACGTCTCCATCCTCGCTTCTGAGGATTCAATGACTTGTTCGGTTTTTTGTTTGATCTCTTCCTTCACAGGACTCTGGGGCCGAGTTTCTTCCTCAACGACTTCGTCATCTTCGTCGTCGATGACCTCCTTCTCCTTGGCTACTTCGGCTTTTTCAGGAATTTTAGATCGCTCCGGTGTAGCCTCGCGAGCTTCTGGCATTGATTTTACGGGTGACTCCGTTCTTCTCTCGTCCCGAGGAGATTCCTCGTTTGTTTTTGGTTGAAAGTCTTCCACTCTCTTGGCATCCACGACTTCCATCGGTTCCTCGACATTTTCCTCAATTTCTTTCTTTTTCTTCGTTACTTTATCTTCCACTTCCTTAGTCTTTTTTGCAATTTTATCTTCAGTCTCTTTTTTCTTCTTAGCAATATTTTTGACGTGTTCCGTCGGCTCTTCTTTTTCTTCTATCTCTATCTTATCCTTTTCTTCTTTGGCCTCAGGTTTTTTATCCACCAGCTTCTTCTTTTCCTTGAGTTTGTTACCGTGGCTACGTGAGGATTGGCTCATTGATTTCGATCTCGGAGCGATTTCTTCCTCTTCTTCACCCTCGTCTTCGTCGCCGCCCTCGTACTCGCCTGGACTCGCCGTGGACAGTTCGGTCTCTTGTGTACCAACGATACCATTTTCTTCCAAGCTTTCCTTCTTCTCTTCCGAGTCATTGGGAGATTGTAGAGGTTCCTTCTGAGCTGGAAACAATTCCGGTATGGTCAACTGCTTACCGCTGGTGATGGAAATACTCGAGTTGCTGTATTTTGCAGATCTGCCAGCGGGCGAAGGCGGAAGCGGAGATGGAGTCACGACCGCAGGATTTACGCTCTTCTCGTCTTTCGACGGTGCCGGAGATTCTGGCTTTGATTCCGGCATCTTTAAATTTTCGCTCAATGCTGCCTTCGCTCTGCTTCTCCGTGACAATCCTGGTAAAGCTCTCACAGGCAACGGACTCGCTTCCACTGGTACTTTGTCATCTTCCTTACCACCGTTGCAATGACGATTGTTGGCTTCCTCCTGAGCCTTCTTCTCGCGGGCTTGTTTCGCCTGAAGATTCTTCGTCTGGCGACTCGTGACTTTCAACAGGATGTCGTCGAGCTTGCTCTGCTTTTTAGCGGGTCTCTGCGTAGGCGTACTTTGTTGAACTGGAGGCGTTTCTTTGGGAGGAGATTTTATCGTTTCCTCGACAAACGTTGTGCTCTTCGTTTCTTTCTCCTTTTCCTTTTCCTTCACTTTTTCGCGTTCCTTCTCACTTTCTCGTTCTTTTTCTTTCACTCGCTCACGCAGAGACTCCCGAGTTCTCTTTCTCGCGCTCGGACCAACGTTAGTCGCTCCGTTTCCCGAATCGTTCGTCGACTTTGCAGACTTTTCATCGACCTTCGGTTGCTCAGACTTTTCGGAATGTTTGCGTTTTCTGGAAGGAGTCGTCGTGGTTGTCGTCGTCGTCGTCGTTGGCGTGACCGGAGTCTCAGCAATCGCGAGGACTTTTGGAGTTCGTATCCTCTGCCTTCTCGTGCTCGTCAACGTCGACGTTAGCTTAGGCGTACTCGTCACCACGTTCGACAAATTTTTCGCGTCTTTGGTGGAATTTCGCGAATTTCTCGGCGTCACAGCGGCGTTAGGCGTTTTTTCCTTTCCTCGAGGGTCTTCGATCTTAACTTCTTTCTCCTCATTTTTAACATCTGCGATGCTGTCACTCTCCTTTTCCAACTCAGTCGCTGAGAGACGACCCGTCGTCGGTGTCGATATCACTGACATCGTTGACGTCCTGGTCGGCGTTATTCCACTCGTTGTGGTTTCTTTTCGCTCTTTTGATCGCGGTGTCTTTTGCACATTTTTTTGTTTCAACGGCGAAGATCGACGTTGGCCCATTCTACGACCTCTCGGCTTTTTCTTGATCTTTACCCTCTGAATTTTCTCAGGTATTGCCGCGACGGGAGGCTTGGCCACTTCTATTACAGGCGACGCTTCGGAACTCGTGTCGCCACCTTCCTCCGGACTCTGATAAGGATTCGGTATTTGCGTCAGCAGTGGTATCCATCTTAGACAATCGGGATCGAGAACGATTCGTGAACTCTTCGCTACTTTGGACATGTGCGCGTCGACCTTGGCCCAATCAACAACGATTGCCACGCGCGATCTTAAACTGTCTTTGTTACTCGGATCCAATGTTCTCACGAACCCGAGCATCTGCAGAGCGCTCGCGATATCATGAGCGGAGACTCCGGTCTCGCGTGTTACGTCACCCAGTTTTATCTCCTTTGCGTCACGATGGGAAGCAAGATACTCGAGAACCACGCTCTTCCAGAACGAATAATAAGACACTCGGCCTAAATCGGACAAGGGTTTTTCAGGTGTCCCGGGTATGCCCTCGACTTTCGACAATAAATAACTAAATTCAATGAGAAAACGACCGAAACCCTGTCTCTGATATTGCGGCAGAGTCATTATACACGAAACATTGTAACGTTGAGCAGGACAGTGTTTCTCCTTGCTGAAGTATCCCACTAAATGACATCCGTACTTGTCGTTCTTCGTGACAGCGTAGAACAAAAAGGGCTCGACGTCGTAGTAAAGCGTCTTGTGATCGAGGAACAACTTGGCCAAGAGACAAAGATTCTGACAATAGATCTTGTTTACATTTCCATCGATCTGAGAAATAAAAAAAGAATACATAAGTATTAAGAAAGATGTTTTTTTCAAAATTTGTTAAATCTCTTGTACGTACCTCAAAAACCGACAAACCGTTGCATCTGTAAATTTCGGTCGCCGGCGGGTGTCTCCAAGTACATTTGTCCATATGCCTGTCAAGCACAGCACGACTTTTCGTGTACTTTAGACAAAATTCACAGAAGAATAGTTTCGGTAATCTTGCGTATTCCTGAGGGAAGGGACTCGAATACCAAGTCTCGACCTCGTATCGACCAAAGACGATCGCAGCTGGATTTCTGGATGGTACGACGTTACCGCCGCTGCTGCTCAACTCCGCTTCCTCGTCCGAGGGAACGGTCAGACGATTCGCTCTTTCGCGAGCTTCTTTGAACAGATCCACATCCTTCTGGGTGACACCCGGTGGCAGAGTCTGTGCCACCACCAAGTCCTCTGGAACGGATGAAAAATTCGATATCTAATATATCTCATCACAAAACCTCACCGACGACCTTTTTCTCTGTGCATCCAGTCACAGAAAATGAAAAAATATTCAAGAAAACATCTACCCACGGAGAATGAGATCGTCGACGAGATTTTCTCGCAAAAGTTAGTTTACTTAAATTTCATAAACGTGAATATACTCTTATCTCTCGTTAGTTTAACGTGATTTACAAAATTAAAAAACAAAAAAACTACATGTACAACGATAAATAAATAGTAAAAACACAAAGCAAAGCTTCAGGCTTGGGTGTGTTGGCACAGTGTTCTTTGTGACTCTTTTGGCGCACAACAAAATGTTTTTGGATTCCATCGAATTCTTTGTATTTTTAGTTTCTTTTTTTCAGTGTGAATCTGTTGCGTTCCGAGACTCGAGGTAGGGTGGAGGAGGGTGGTTATGGCCTTTCGTGGTTTCATTCCGAACGATCAATTCCATAAATTGTTCCTTTGGGGCTTCGAATGTTCCATTGATCCTTCAGAGAATCCACAAAAAAACAATGGCGATCTTTTTGCAAGTGTACTTGAGAAATTCTTGATTCTTAGATTCATGTTCTTCCTCTTGAAAAATCTTCCAATTTAGTTTTTCCAATTAATAATTTCAAAAGCGAGACAAAATTTAACGCCAGAGCCACGAAGTGACGTGTCGGACATTGCATGCGCAATAGTAAAAAATGAACATGAACATTATTAATACTTTTGTGTTTGAAAAGCCTTCCCAACCAAATTCACAATTTTCAAGAATTATTGCTTCGCGTTGAAAATAGTATTCCTTTCATGCGATAAAATCGTTCTAAATAATGGAATGTTTGTAATTTTCGTTGAAAATTGAGATTGATTGATCGGACTGGAGGTTGTACGTATAGAAGGAACGAGATATAAATTTTGAATGTGGGAATTTGGAACTTATGGAACTAATATCTTTGTAGCCGGGTTCATCACAAACAGCACATACACGCGTGATCATTATGAGTTAAATGAGAAAGAAGAAGTAGAATAAAGAAAGGAAAAAAATGACACACAGTTATTATCGAGAGAGATACCGCACACCACACCGCCAACACATCCACGGTGGTGAGCTATTTTTGTTCTAGCCCTTTTTTTCCGTTTTATCTTCTTCCAAGGCAAGAAGGTCTTCAAAGTTTGGGATGATGTATATTTGCAGGATTAAAATCGAGATTCTAACACTCAGGAAGGGAATGGAGCTTTCAATCCACGAGAAAGGAAACAAAGTCTTTTCAAAAAAAGGGTAAAAAAAGTGTGACGAAAAAGCATGTTCAATTTCGTTTTGGCATTAGAGCTGAGTCAACTAGTTACGACATCAGAATCATTTTTCGACTCTCATCGCCAGCCTGATTTTCTCTAGTTCGGTTTTTTTGCCCTTTTTTTCTTCAAGATCGCGCTTTCGCTCGGGTTCGTTCAGTTTTCTGGTTAAAAAACGAGGTTCGGGAGTGATGGATGATGAATCGACGGTTCGTGTGATTCCAAGGGGCTGGAGGTGGAGTAAAAACTTCGTGTTTTGAGCGGGCTCGGGGTAGACTCTTACCCTTCCTGGTGGAGCAGGGTGTCGCGCGGGGTGTCGTGGTGGTGTTGGTGGTGGTGGCGCTAGTACAGGCTCGTGGTTGGGACTTGGACTTTCCGGGATTACTGGACTTAGTGGTGGTTGTGGTTGTTCCTGCGGATGTAGAGGTCGTTGTTTCGGACGTAGAGGTCGTAACAGTACGTGGTGATGTCGAGCGATGACGATGACGATGTTGATGATGATTATTGTTATGAGTTTTGTGATTATCGTGAGGATCATTGTGACTGTGTTGTTTGTGACTGTGATCGACCTCGGGATTCGGAGATTTAGGATCATTGATTTTGGTTTTGCGTGACGTGGATTCGTGATTGTGAGTGTTTTTCGGATTATCGGGGTTGCGCGGGCTCCGGGTGGCCTCGACGGCACTTTTAGCGTGATTTCTCTTACGAGACTGTTGTTGCGGCTGCTGCTGCTGCTGCTGCGACTGGTGAGGAGTCTGCTGGCCCTGACGCTGCTGAGTCGCTCGTTGCTGCTCGCCCGTCCCGGCTGAGTTGAGCTCTCGACCGCGACAGTTCCGCGAACCGGTAACTCCTTCACTGCTCTTCGATACGTTTGCGCTCGCGCGACGCTCGTTCCCGCTCGGACACTCGTTATTTCCACTCGCGGACTCGGCGCACTTTACCAAACTCTCAGGATCGCTCTTCATGTTGCGTCGCCTCTCGTGCTCATGCCTCTTACTGTTGACCGCGGTTTTAACGAGGTTCGAAGGTGTCATTCTCGCGACCGGTTTCTCGAACGAAAATCTCTCATCGAGATCATCACCGCTCGACCGCGTTCTTGGATGGACGCTCGCAATCGTTCTCTCTTCAGCCTCGTCGTTCTTCCTCTTCTCTTTGGTTCTCCCAGGCGCGGAGTTCGCCTCTGCGAGGTTTCCTCCCGGCGGGGCGGCGGAAGTCTTGGTCTCTTCGTTGTTCTTGTCTCTCGCCTCGTTGCTGGCGATTCTGGCACTCTTTATCGGCACTCTGCCCTCGTTGCTATTAACCTCGTCCGCATTTGACGAACGTTTTCTACGATCCGGTGCGTAATTCGGCTGCTGACCGCCTGAACGAGCGCGACTGTTGCTCGGCGCCGAGAAAAAGTGGCTGAGACCGTCGAACAGACCTTTCAGCTGCCCGGCACCAGGCCGAACTTTGCTGTTACTGTTATTATTACTACTATTATTATTATTATTATTATTATTATTACTACTACTACTATTATTGCTGACAGTAGATTCCGAGTTGGCGGCGTAACTCACAGACCCGCTGCCGTTACGCTCGCTGCTCTTTCGTCTGCGTTTCTTGGTTGTACCCGTACTCTCTTTCTCAGGAGTCGCCGCCGGTTGTATGTGAAGGCCAAATGTCGGTTTTTCGCCAAGATCGAGCTTGGGCAATGTAGCTCCGAACGTGCTTGTTATGTTACTGAAGAAAGGCGTCTCCGTGGTGAGCTTAGCCGCGGCGGCCGCGAAACCCCAAGGACTGTCTTCGTTAGTATCACACGCGAATGGTCCCGTGGGCTTAGTCGTTTCGACACGCGCCGCGCTTGAAATCACCTTGCTCGATTCGTCCGGGTTATCGACCGATGACGACGAGTCGCTAGACTCGCTCGAGCTGTTAGCCTCCTCCTCGTCGTCATCGTCATCGTCGTCGTCGTCATCGTCATCATCGTCGTCGTCGTCGTCGTCCTCAGAACTATTGCTATCGTCGGACGAGTCGGTATCGTCGCTTAGTTCGCTACTGCTGCTGCCGCCGGTGCTGTTATCGCCGTTGCTGCTGCTACCGCTGCTAGCGGTCGTCACCGGTGGCACACGACGCTTCGTCAGCGCGGACGACGAGGCCCTCGCCGTTTTCGCGACGGTCGCCTCGCTCTTGCTCGCATCACGAGGCTTGCCTCTCTGATTCGTCGTCTGATTAGCCTCGGGCTGACGATGACGATTGCTCTGCGCCGCGCTCAGCCTCGAGTTTTTTCCCGAATTGCGCGAGGATCTGGGACTGACGGGACTCGCGATCGAGGACGACGATGAGGACGACGACGACGACAACGACCTAGACTTATCGGCGTACGCTACACTCGCACCGGAATTACCACCGATCACGACCCCGCTGCTCGATGTACCACCGCCGCCGTTTGCTCCTCCTCCTCCTCCACCTCCCCCACCTCGTCTCATCATCAATTTACTGTGCTCAGCGTTGAAAGCGCTCGACCTAAAGAATTTCTGCTTCTCCTTCGATATACGATCGCTCTTCTCCTCGAGCAGCCTACCCTGGCCCGCGTTACCGCCGCTCGCCGTTTGGATCTGGATCGTATTTGTTTGGATGAGGCCAGGCGGGACAACGAGGCTATTTTGGCTATGTTGCTGGTGGTGATGGTAGTGGTGGTGGTGGTACGTGTGATGGGACGAGGATTGATTGGATTGATGGATCAGTTGTTGACGAGGGGAGACAACACCCGCATTACCGTCCGAGCTGCTGTCCACCTGTGCCAACGTTGTTACAGACGTTCCCTTCTTTGCTCCAGACGATCCAACCACGTTGCCCAACGTTGGCGTTACATTCGTAGCACCACCGAGGCTCTTCCTCGATGCGACTGCCGACCTGCGTAGCCCCCAAGTAATCCCCCCCCCAAAAAAAAACCATTTAGACATTTAGATTTGTTCTCCTTAATTCGCTTAATCTCAAACTTAATGCTAGACTGTGACAAGAATTTAGTTTACATATTTTCGAAGGCTCAATCAATAAAAATCAGTGCACGATCTTTTTTATCAAAACGACATTTGCAAAGAATGAGAAAAAGAAATCGAGATAAGCCAAACTTCGGACTCACTTTCTGTTCTCCCTGATCTTGTTGAGTCTTTTTCTCGTGCTCGTTGGTGTCTCATCGTCCCGCGATGATGAATCCGCCGCCTGCGGGCCGAGAGACTTCCCGGCGCGTGCCCTGGCCTCGTTGTCTTTGGAATTCGGAGTGTGCGCGGTCTGACAGTGCCGACACCGCCAGGGTGTTTTGCTCTTTTTGTCGAGCGCCGGGTCCAGACAGCTCGGGTGATAGCAGTTCGGGCATAGCGAGCACTTGACCAAATAATTTTGCGATTCTCGTTCCAACTGACAACCGGCGCACGTTGGCGAACAGTCGTCGCAGAGCCAAGTCGCTCCGCGTTCCATAACCAACGCCAGCTCCGGCGGAGCGCAAGAATTGTGAAGAGCCGCGCCGCAAACGCTGCACCGACTCAACTTCTCGCTCGCGCCACGCTTCGCGTTGTTGTTGTTGCTCGTTGTCGCGCCCAAACATTCTCTGCATATCGGTAGAGGAGCCGGCAACTGAAAATACATTAAAACATTTTTCATCCTTTATTCCTAAATTCTCTATATCTTTTTTCTTATCCTCGCTCAGAAAGTTCAAGAGCACTGGGTGGCGTCCGGAAAGTTGACAATTTCCAGACGCTCTACCATACCGATTACTTTTCCGGCCTAGGCCGGAAAGTAGCACATTTCCGTACTGTTTCTTAGGGTAAACGTACCATATCTCGGCCACATAAGACCTCTTTTCGGCCCCCTAGAGGTTGTATTTTAATCTACAAACCATTATAGTCCAACCAAAATTTTCTTTAATGTTTGTCTATGTTTTTCCTGCACGTTACATTCTACACACATTTTAGGAGATAAAAAAATATCTGTTTTATATTAACTATTTAAAAAATAGTCGAGTGACCGAGATTTGGTGCAGGCTGAGATTAGGTCCACCCACCCTATATAACCTTACAGAAATGAAAAGAACTGTCAAAAAAAGTAATTCTTTTTTATCGATCGAATATTTTCAATAGTCTAGTCACTATTGATTATGACAGGCGCTCCAAATAGTGCTAACCTTTTACATTCGGCTCGAATTAAAATTTCTGAACAAGGATAACAAAAAATATTGCATGTCACTCGATCTTCAAGCGGCGATTCAGAAAATCTCGATTTTACGATATTCGCTTAGAGTTTGTAACGCTTTTTTACTTTCGTAAACTCGCGCCACAAACCTTAGACTCATATCGCAACATCGAGATTGTCAGAAAATCGCCACTTTCCAACCGTGTGACATAAATATCTATTAATTCATATAAATTAAACATTTTTATCGAGAATATCGGGGAATAAATCGCAACAATCTTCACTTTACGACCGGAAATCCTGCGTATTTGTGGCAAGTTTCAGCGAGGCAAGCGTAATTATTTATTCCGTTGAAAGTTGAAGAAGTTTCGAGGCATGCTCGCGATCATCTCTTTCCCGAGTGATGTTACCTTTTTTACGGAGGAGGGTGCATCTCATTAAAATCGCCCTTTTTCCGATGTTACGGGCTCGATTATTCCGCGAGGAGAAGAGGAACGATCTCAGATGCGGTTCGAGCCTTCGACGAAGGTTGTTCTTTCTTTCAGGCACGGGGGGGAAATCGGATCATACTTTCGCCGTGTATGATGCAGGAACGACGAAGTTTTACGAGTAACGTCCGAGAAAAGACTCATTATCTTCGACCCTCGCACGCTTTTTTCTCTCATCGTGAGATACGAGGCGAAATTTCCCACGTGGATTTCTTATCGACCTTCTGTAATCTCGACCGGACGTCTACGTAACTTTTCGCGAGTTATTTTGATCACGTCTCGGTTGAACGTTTTTATATTTTTGTATTTTTTATTGTTTCAAATTTGATCAATTTTAGTCTCGCGTGTGTAACGAACGATGGACAAATTTCGTAGGTGAAATTCCAAGTGACCCATCATTTGACTTTCGCATCATTCATTTTGACTCGCAAAAATGATTAAAATTAATCGTACTAAGGCCTATTATTTCGTTCGAGGAAAATAGAACGGTATTTTAAAATTGAAAATGGTACGATTACTGTGTAGACATCTTTAGATGAGAAATAAAATTTTTTTCCCATTTCAGGTCAAATACAAGATTCTGCATTATTAAGGTATTAAGAATCATCCATAATAAAGTAGATTTGGTCAAGAGAAAGAAAAGATATCGTTAATTGAAATTTTCATGGTTTCCCGAGACCCAGTGTGACAGACCAAATTTTTTGAAATTTTAAAAATTCAATTTTAAGAGCCTATTTGATCGGAAATTTCCCGTAGGTAACGAAAATGATAATTATTCGTGGCGCAATCCAACAATTCATATTGAAAAATTCAAAAAACTGATCGAAAAGTCAATTTTTTCGATTTTTC
>JAPYYW010000533.1:0-63135 GCA_030522545.1 Cremastinae sp. A BG-2022a | reverse complement strand
CGAAAAGTGAATAGTTCAGTGTTTCTAATTTATAATATCGTTTCAAAATACTTTTTAAAAATGTCAGTGCGGATGTATCTTATATTAAAAAAAGATGAAGTCTCTAATCAATTAATCGGAATAGAGTGCATTTACATGTAAATGAAAATATGTGCACATATATATTCGATGGTCCGTTTCTTAACTTGATTTTAAAAAATACAAACATATTGAGTTTTGTGTGGTGTGGTGGTGAAGTGCGAGGCCCACGGAACATATCGAGCAGAAAATTAGGAAGATTCGCATCGTCTCCATGAATCACCATTAATAGAGCTGATTTCGTCAAAAGGTAAGACACAGCAAATTAAAATTTTCATGGGTCTACAAGATCCATGCTCGTTGATAATAAAACTTTAAAATCCCACGTCTAAATACGGTATTTTTAAAAATATCAAAATTTTCAAACCAGAATATGATATATTTGTAAATATGTATCGTGTGCTCAATATGTTTACATAAAATATAAATTAGTACATCAATAATTGAATAAAATTTGTCAGATTTTGGCATTCACAAAAGGGCTTAGTAATAAAAGGTCTCTATATAGTCAATGCCGTTGTAATTGAATCTACCATGAGACTTTGTCACAATTTACGAGTGATGAAATCAATGGGTCTCATAACGAATGAGAAATGGTCAGTAATTTCTTGATCAGATATCATCAGCAAAAATTTCTGTGCAATCGTTGCATGAATGACGACCACGATTTTTTGTTTAATCGCAATGACGATGTTTCGTCATCGTAGAGGATTCGTACCTTGATGATCCTCGCCCCGGGCGATCGTGAGCGCCTCGCGGTTGACAGATATGACGCGCCGGCGAGGCTGACCTTGAATCCGCGACCTCTTTGTCCCTGGTTGCGCTTCGCGGGTCCTCGAGCGTCAGACGCCGAATGTAGAGCCCCGGCACCTCCTCCACAAGGAGACGTCTTCTTCTGTAGCTAGCCACAGTGTCGGAATATTATAGTTGAGCCTGATCTTTTTTAAATCACTTTTATACTCGTCGCGATAGTCCCTCCCAATCTCAAAAAATGCACTTTTTCACATCATTTCTATCCGACTCTTTTTTCATTCGTGTCCCACCTCGTTGATCGTTTCGTATATTTATTACGCTTGTCGTGATTCATTTTCTTGAACATTTATTTACGTATTGATCAATCAACTATTCGCTAATGATAGCTTTTTAAAAAATATTGGAAAGGATTGTATTGACAAGTGATTCTGCAGAATATAAGAAAAAAGCAGGTCTTGATTTAACAAGAATTTTTAAGGTATACAGATGTGCACGTAAGTCAAATTCAAAAAAAAGTATAGTTTTAAACGAAAAGGCATTAACACACATTTCTCGAGATTGATATCTTAATGAGAATAAAATACCGAAAAAATAATAACAATGAATAACACGAATAATACTACGAAATCACAGTCCCTGAGATCCCATTTAGTATCTTTTATGTATACTATTTTGAAGAAAAATCAAATTTTAAACAGCTATATTTTCCAATGTAAGTGATCAAATTAAACAAAAATTATTTGAATGTTTGAAACGTATGTATCTATAGTTCTGTACTTTTTTGAAAAAATCGTAAGAACCAAATCAGAGTTATCATGCGAATTACATAACATTTTCAATGTCTCTACTTCGACGATGCGTGTTAAATAAATGATCTTTTACTTTAAATATCTGAAATTCTAAGCTCTGAATATCTTTTTAAAAATTGTCCAGGATATGTTGATTCTAACATGCATAGAAAATTTTGATGTAACTCTTAAAAAACGTGTATTATCTAAATATTAACGAGATATAACTATTTTAAGCAAAACGCGTGAAAAAATATTGTTTCTCAATCATATTCGCATATGATTATTCGATTAACTCATCTGAAAGTAAAGTGTTGTTAGCGACGCCGCTTATCGAATATATTTCTAACGATTTCGCGGCGTTTGCTCCCGGAATCACGAGAAACCGACGAAAGTCGTCAGATGTTCGTCGATCGGGCGAGAAGTTGCGAGAAATCTCGAAATTTCAGTTTACGAGAAGCGGATGCGGAGTGAGAATTCGATCCGGCGGTGTCCAGCGCGACGGAGCGCGCCGGCCGAGCCCGCGGGGTACAAAACGTCGTTCAAGCGTTTCTTATTAAACGGGCTGTTTTGAATTTTTATTCTCCTGATGGGCGCCCTCACATCGCGACGAGGTGTGGGATAGATTAGTTCTCGCTCACATGATTGTCAGCTATTCGCCCGCGGGGGTGCGAGAAAAATGCGAGGAGAGGGAATTCGCGCTCGAAATGAACTCCCACAATGATCGAAACTCCGTGTCGAAGCGTACGAAATTCCCCTCCCGCTCGGAACGAGGCGCGCGTGAGAAAATAATTAACGAAGAAGGATTTAAAACAAGAAATAAAAAAGAACGATATAATAATGAATAAGGATTAAGTCCGAGAGGCCTACCACGAATAGTCCGATGATTAATCGCTTGATTTATTTTAAAAAAGCGACGAAAACGTCACATTTTATGTCAGCCGGATTTGCATCGGTTATTAGCGAATTGTCGTCCTGACGGATTTGCACCGAAGTGAATGATTCCTGAAATTTTTTTCGAGACCGGGCTATATCGCTTGTTTCTGATAACAGAAAGAGAGAGCGATCCTTTCTCCAGACACGCCTTGCTCGCGAGTTTTGCAATGCAAATAAATCGGGTGTGATAAAAAAATTGACGACGAAACAGGGGGACCGGATTATGGGACCACCTTGATGACTAAGCGCGCTATTTATTATTTCGAAAAATTCCAAGCCTGTACACAACGGATTAGCATCCGGTTATTAGCGAATCGTCACCAGTATTTTAATATGAATCTACATTCATGGAAACGTCAACAATTTATAGTCCGCTTGAACGCCAGATGGAAGCATTTATGACTGAAATGGTTGTTGCGCTGTTATAAGTGTTTTTATAGATAAACATCTTAGATTGACTTATGTTTCAGAGTTAATAAAACTGCACGAAAAGAAAAAAAAACTGTATAGGTCATCGACCATTTAAGAAGGTTCTTGCACGATCGTCACCTTTAAATGTTTTTTTCACATATAAATTAAAGATAACATTATCAGATTAAATTTTTTATAGACAATTTCTCTAAAAACCGTATCAGCATTCTTCAATATTATCCGAGATATTCACCCTCCGTGTGTATACTCTGGGTCTTTGAAGGAACAGTAAAAATTTCAAACTTAAATTTCTCACTTATGAATAAAGGATGGTCTTCGACTACCCCAACTAAAAAATCTAGATAGTAGTAGGAAGTAAAGGCTCAAGGGAGGCCTGGGTCTGATAGTTCATCGGCAAACGCCAGTCAGTGCAAATCACTTCTGTTCCCTAAAAGGGTTAGTATACACACGGTGTCAGTATTTTTGAAGGTAAATCAATGCAGTTTTTTGTCTTTTCTCGTAGTTTTTTAGTTTTTCCACAATTAAAATAAATATTTTATGAAATTTGATGATTTTTTGGTTATTTTGTATAGACTCAAATCTTAAAAACAAAACCTTTTTGTATATTTCATTTACAAGTCCGTTATTTTTCCATTAAAATATTCTGTACTTTTAGGAGCTTAAATAATACAACTTTTTGGAATCCACACCAAAGACCCTATATGTTTTTGAAAGCTCATAGCCTAAGTTACAAAAGCCTAAAACCAGTTTTTCTTAATATTTCCTTAGTGTAGAGCTACGAACCTTTTAACAAAATTCCGTTTTTTTTCTACTTTTTAAACTATTTTTTAATTTTTATTAATAACGGTTTTTGATGTTTTGATTGGCAACTTTTGGGCCATGTAGTGCACACTTCAGAAAGTAACTCAGAGTACTTTGAGAATTTTTAAAAGTCTCAAAAAAATAGTCTGTTTCCTAAGAAACCCAGTATACACACCGTATATTGAAAAGGAGAATATACACACGAAGGGTTAAAAATTGTATCTCCGGCATGGGTTTTTATGGGAAGTTATAAAAAATAGTATTCTTGTATTTCAATTAACCATCTTTCAACGAAATATTTATTTTATAATGTCTCATTTACTATAAATTCTTCACGCACAATATTTGATTATCAAAGACATTAAAGAATCAATGAATTCGAATAAAGAATAATAAACAGAAATAAGAATCAATGATACAGAATAAATAACAACGAACAAAAATTTTTCCTCAAAGATATAGCCAATTGACAATTGAGTAGCAGCACGATCCCCTTAAAATGACATCACCGCCACACGTATAGATAACAAACGCGAAAACTATCTTATACTTGCTTTGCATTGGACCGTGGATCCGTGATCCTGGCTGAATCGTAAAATAACTCATCCAGGACTGCGGCGTTATCGGATTTCAAAGGATCGCCAATTTTCGTACAGAGCGAATGTGGAGTTGATGGAAGCCCGAGGGGCGAGCGAGGGAGTTGGAAATTGCTCTGATAACTTGGGCCAGTATAAGAGGAGAGTTAGTATCGACCAAAAGCGATTGTTCCGAGACAGGTAAAGACAACCCGGTGACGTATGTTATGCGCGCGTGTTAAATCGGGGGATGCACACGCACGACTCGCCCGTTAAACGTCCGCTACAGTAAATTCACCATATATATGCGCATATCGCCTGTTTACCTGTAGCTTGTTCGCGAGCTAATTCGTTCGCTCGGTCGCTGAATTTGCATGTTACGTAGCCACGTCATCCCGAATGACGAATCGGGATTCAGGCTGCTGGTTCAAGTACAGTGCGCGCTGGCCGTCGCGATTCAATCACGCAACGTGTGTCGTATATGTCCTCGTCTGGCGGATTAAGTGTACACGGATTCGTGAAGAAACGGATTACTTTTTTTACTCTGATTCTTTTTTTAGATCGATCGTTTCTTCGGCCTTCGAAATTAACTCGTAGTCGCATCAACAGTCTTGGTATCGTCGGATATATGTGGGAGAGAAGACAAGATGGAGAGACTGTGAGATTAAGAAATTGAATACTCGATAAAAATAATATAAGCATAAATTATTCAATAGAGCACCAGTAGGGAGGTATCATCGATAGGTATGTTAGTCGAACGAGACATTATTTTTTAAGGTGTATTTCCGAATTAGACATAAATCAATGAATTTTGAGATTGAAGACATACGTCTTTTCAATTAAATGTCAAAATTGCCAGATACATATAAAATATAAATATAGTAGAAATGATTGAATAATTATTTTCGTCTTTTGGTAAAAACTTGACAGTGTCCTGTGTGATATTATAATTTAATAACTCTCTTAAATGATCTATGACTATAAATATATTTTTATGATAAACAATAAAAATTCTAGTAATTGCTTGAGATGTTTTACATTGTTTGAAAGTTTACTCCAAATATGGGTGTATATTTATCAAGTGATGATGGTATGGCCGATATAACCAATACTTTTTTTGCAATATATTTTGGTAAACAACAATTTTTTTCTTTGTATACTTTTTAGGAAGTAAATATCTCCTCTAGCAAAGTGTTATATTTTTGACGGTTTGGGATCGAAAAAAACCATTCATACATTTTTTGACATTTTTCCATTCGGCCGTTGAGATTGGGTCAGTCAGGAACAGCTGATGAAAAAAGACGAGGGATGTGTATTTCATGAAAAATATGATTCTTGAACCGCAAGGCGTCGTCCGCGAGTGTCCTGCCCGGGGAAAAGATATGGAGCGTCGTCAGTGTCGCTTTTCAAATAACGGATCGATCGATCACGAGGAGTCACGACGGGCGGCGTGACTGCCCTGACACGACGACAATAACCGAGTGAGCACCTCGATGATTGTCGAACGTACGAAACACGTGAAATCGATTTGTAGGAAAAGAATAAGAGAATGAAAGATAAGAGACCTCGACCTCGAGCTTATTATCCATCTGTATAATTTTTTTATAGCACTCGTAAATATACGAATAAATTATATACTTAAAAAAATAATTTACCGAATAATAAAAATATTTTGTACAGAAAGTGAAAGACAACCGTTTAGCATGAAGTTGACAGTTACGATCTGAATTTGCCACAATAATATGCAACTTTTTGTTAATTGGCATGCAACCACTTCTGTACGTGCATCTCATGATAAGTTTTTTTATGGCTTTTCGGAAAGTACGAACTAATTTATTGCGCCATATACCGTGCATAACTGAAACAAAATCATTTATAGTCGTTAAGTTAATCGTGCTGTTATGATGAGTGTTGCTAGATAAAAATCTTTAATTAATGTTTGTATGTATTTTAGAGTTGATGAAAGTGGGCATAAAAAAATGAAGAAATTGGCGTCATCTACTGATTAAAAGAAAAATTTCATTTTGACAATTGCAATTTCATCACAAGGCCTTATATGGATGAGTGCTCAACATATTATTTTCATCAAAATAAGTAATTAATAATAGCAAGTATAACGAGACTAACTTACTATAGTAATCAAAACTAAATAAACACAAAGTATAAATATAACATGTTATGATATACATATAAAATATACTTTACATATGTAATGTAGTGCAGAATAACCTATTTTATAATAATCACATCATTTATAGATATGTCGTAGCAATAAGAGCGATTGCCAGGAAAAAAGGATCGAGTATAATAAAAATATGAAAGAATCTTTCAAACGTCAAAATTGTCAATGTCCTAACATTGACATAGCCTGAGACTCATCGTCTTCCAAAATCACGTACGAAAATCACATTTTCCGAGAAACTAAAAAAAAAAAATTCAACAAATTTACGTTAGCAATGAAATAATGCCGATCGCCGAAAACAAAAAAAAAACAATGTAGCTCGCTCGAGATTAGTGAATGAAATACGAAAGGAAGAATTCCGAACTAATATTTTTTGGTGGCAAAGATGTCTCTTCGATATATACTCTTTCATTTCTTTTTCCTAGCTCTCGCGCGCTCTGTTTTTTTTTCTTCTCAAGACCATATAGAAATGGTGCCGGTGTCTATAATTTGATTCCGTATTCCGCGAATCTCGCCTTACGATAATTGGCCATAAATTGGCAATCCTGCCAATCAATCATTAAAAAAAAGTCAGTGACGCGGAGTGTGCCCTTCGGAACTGTAAATTCGCGACACATTTTTGCGAGTTTTCCGTACTCGGATGAACTTCTCGCCGGTCAATTGTTCCCACGCCTCTGGACAGAATAAAGCGCGCTTAAATATCGCGATGTAAGAATAAAGAAAGAGGAATAAATAATCGGAAAGATAAATACTTGCCCGAATAAATTTGGGCGAGTAGGAGATGAGAAAAAAGGCGAATTTCTGGGAAATCCGAAAGATCGGTAGGATCGAGAGATTTCGATTCCGCCGTCACGCCAAAGTTACAGTCTCGTGGACAGCCGGCGGCCTTTTAGCGCGTCCTCTCGAAAAACGGGCGGACACAGAGAGGCTGAAGCACAAACACACGTGTACGACGGGGCCCGACGTCTTCCGCTTCTCAAATTTATATACGCGCGCGTATTCTCAGCACCGGAGTCGTCGGCGCTGACCATTTTGATACATTCACCGGGGAGAAATACCTGCCTCGAAATGTATAGCAATTCGATCAGGTTCATTCCCTTCGCGAATATCTCGGCGTCTCCCTCGCCAATTCCCTTCTTCACCCGCACACGCACGAGAGTCTACGGTGTGCCGTTATTTTACGGGGAAAAAATAGAACGGAGCAGAGAGAGGAGCGAGAGGGCGCTTACGCAACCTCTCGCGATTTGTCTCGATAATCTTTCGCCCTCGCCCGCTCAATCTCGTTTTATTCGTGCGCGATCAGGAGAGCCTTTGTTGCGTCGAGGCCGGGAGCTCTCTCTCTCTCTCTCTCTCACCAGAAACGGCCCCGCTTAATCAACTTTAATTTATTTAATCTCGCTGGACGGCGCCAGCCGGAATTTCACCAAAATCTTCACCGACAGAAAACAGTCGAAAATTGCTTGATTTTTTTCATCTCCACATCTCCCTTCTTCTGCCTTCTCGCATTCCGATATCACAAAGGGATGCAAAAGAGACTGTTTTCAAGCGAGATAACGCTCACTCGAGTTCCAATTCCAAAATTGGACTAGTGTCGAATGAAATGATAAAAGTATAAACAAAGTTCTTCGAAAAAACTTGTGTCTTTTTGTTTTTGAATTTCATGGTAATTCTGGCAACGAATCTGCAGCTTCGTCGGTATTTTTGCTTTGTGTATGTGTGTCGTATCTCGTTATTCGATGGGATCGAGCAAAAAATAGGAATACAAAGGTATGCTTGCGCTTCGAGTCACGTCTGAGGAAGAACTGGCGTGCCGCGAGCGAGCACCCCCGCGCGTTTCATATCCACACGGACGGGGCCGCGTGACTGACTACCCTCGCGACGCCGAGCATTATCGAATCCTTCTTAGCTCTGAGAATAAAATTCGTAACCATGTATCAGATGCTTTAATACACATATATATTGTTGTGGCCCAAAAAAATGAATTATTTTATTTTTTCGCGGGCACACGGAGAGAAAAAGTCCGAGAAAAATTACCATGCTGTTTTTATAAAGCTTGTGCAAACGACATGTATAGGAAATTTTCTGAAAAATCTTGGAAAAATTGGTCTAAAGCGTTAGAATTTTTACCGTGCAACACGGTAAAATTTCCTATACTTAATTGTCGTTTGCACACGCTTTATAGAGACAGCATGGTAATTTTTCTCGGACTTTTTCTCTCTGTACATGTACACGTTTAATATCTTCATCGGAATGATAAAGAAAAAGAGGCCACATCAAATTTCAGCCCTCAAAAAAATTTTTTAGAGGTGGCGATTTTCAATTTTTTATTTCCCATTTAAATAAAATTGGAAACATTTTTTTTCATTCGAAATTTTGTAACTCAATGACGGGGTAATTCATACATATATGCTGTTACATATTTTTGTAGAAAATTTGATGCTATACAAAAATGGTCTCTCGTAATTTTTCGATAAATTGACTATACTTCAAAAGTTATTCAAGATTAAAGTAGAAATTGCGTAAAAATTTACTTTTACATATTTAAATCTGTATAAGATTAATATAATGTGAATATTTTAACTAATTAATACGGCGAAAAAATTTACTAGTAATTTTGCATTTATTTCATATATTAAAAAACAACTTACCTCAATATTCGTCTATTTAAAAAAATTATGGTATTGTACGTATGATAATATTGCTATAGAGCCTATTTTTAGTAAAAAAAAATTTTTTTTGTTATAAAATGGAATGACATGATTTTGTACCATTTGAAATGTTTTGTAAAAAAAATCCATAGTATTATATGGGGCTTTACACAATTTTTACACAATTTCAACTTTTACCTTGAATAACTTTTGAAGGAGTCAATTTATCGAAAAATTACAAGAGACTTTTTTTGTAGAGCGTTAAATTTTCTACAAAAACATGTAGAAGCATACATCTAAGGTACTTCGTTATCGAACTACAAAACATATACTGAATGAAAAAAAAATTTCCAATGTTATTTAAATGGGAAATAAAAAAGTGGAAATCTCCACCTTTACACATTTTTTTAAAGGACTGGACTTTGGTGTGGCATCTTTTTCTGTCATTCCGAAGATATTAAACGTGTGTCCGCGAAAAAGTAAAGTTAATTATTTTTTTGGACCACCCTAATACGCGTATCAAATACACACCGATCCCCAAATTTCGAAATCAATTTTTCCCCCGTCGGGAAGCGTGAGCGTCGAGCGTTGAGCGTCGCCTCGTTCTTCATTCGAAATCTTAAGCTGAAGCTCCCAACAAGCAACATCGAGTCACTCCAGCTCGTAGACGAGGCCGTTTACGAGCTCCCGTAAAAATTATTTCAAACTCTCCGAAGACATAATCGTAGCAGTAAATTTAACGATCGCGCGCTGGAAAAAAAGTCTCGCGACGCATATTCCTCCCGTTATATAAATATTTCAATAACCCCGCGTTTTAAATGCTTTCGTATATTTGACAAGGCAATGGGGGGAACATTGAATAAAATGTACGCGCGTGTCTCTGCGATGGTCATTACGAGTGGAGAAACCGAGGCAAGGAGGAGCGTTCGCCACAAAAATTTACGAGAAAACTTTTCGTGACGAAAGCCCCGTCGTGCATGCGCGGATGCGAAGCATCACCGGGGTGATTCGTGAAAATAAGAAACGTCGCTACGTATATACGGCAAAAGTTCTTTTCACCCCGTACCGAATGTCAAAATGATAATAATTAGCGTTCTGTCGCCGCGATAGCAACACACGATATGCCGGAGCCTCGGTGGTATACACACGGCGCGATGTTGGTGCTCTCTCGCTGCTAGAGACACGCGGAAATTCACGTCACGAAATTATGCCGAGCACGGAAACTTCGTCGATGCTGCGGAGCTATATAATTTACGGAACGCTGAGAGGCGCTCGCTCGTACATTTACTGCTCGGCGTTCTCTCTCTTTCTCTCTCGTACAGAGTGAACAGAGAGTCGAGCGAGGAAGACGGGAGAGGAAAAAGGACCCTCCGGTACATCGAGCAAAGACACGGGCAAAATAAAGACGATGAGATACAGAGGAGACTGAAATAATTGGCCGTCCACCCCATCGAAATATTACGAGCACTACATACAAATAATTTCGTATTCATATATACAATCTTTTTTTCAAAAATTGTATTACCATTATTACTCGGAGATAATATATTATTTCCCGTTGCGCAAATAATTCTGAAAAAGGTGAGATATATATTCCGCGAGACGTGTGTCATATTCGAAAGAGCGAATCGAGAGAAGAAACTTTTTGCCGAAAATTCATTATCGTTTTTGAAAGTGTGTTGACACATGCGACTTTCGTTGTGTGTGAAAACACGTGTGAAAAATTGCTGCTGAAAAATTTACGTCCAATCGCACCGACGTGTACAATTTCGCAGCTGAGAATTTGATACTCCGCAAAATGATAACGAAATCGATATATTCCGTATATATATATATATATGTATATTGTTGAAAAATAAATATACGTGTATATACGCGGATATATAGGTGTATAAATATGTATGTGTAAGGAGAATGGTAATAAACGGTATTAGGTAAGCTCGTTGGAAATTGGTGCGGGGGCGATAATTGCTCGCGAGAGAACTGGGCGTCCGAGTTATTACTTTTTTTCTCGTCCATCATTCACCTCGATCTTGGCGTCTCTCTCCCATTCTCTCGTTTCCTTCGGCTCTACACGTCGGAGCGGGTTCTAACAGCCGGAGGGTTGTGCGGTAGGAAAAGGTTGTTCATTCTCCCTTGGATTGTTCGACGGGTGCAAAAAGAGCCAGCGCCAGGCACGAAGAGGCTCCGCGCACTCTCCGACACAGTCTGAGCCTCGTTTTCGAACTTTGCCACGTACATGTCGCACGAACTCTGCGTATATAGACGTCCAAAAACTTGGCGTATGTGACGAATCCACCGAGCAATGGACTCGACCAGAAATTACGATTGAACGAGTAAACACGTCATATTTTACATACGTGTTCTACAAAAATACAAAATTTTATGGAAAGTTTTCGCAAACTTTTATTTAAAAATCTTTTTTCTTCTTCTTTAGTTCGCTTGATATAGAAATTATTCTATATGCATACACAGTACACTTGATAGGAATTTATTTTGATAAATTATTATGTTTTGAGTGCGGTCAACAAAAAGTATATATAATTTTAATAATACCATTCAATCATTTTATTCTCAATGCTATAGCTTGAATTGTACATCTATTTGTTTCTATAATATCAAATATATTTTGTGATACATATATTTACCAGTTTTCTGATAGCAAAGTGCCAATTGTGTATACTGATAGAATAAAAAAAATATTATTGTTGGAGTAAACTCTTAAACAATCTACAGAATATCTCTTGCATTCATTAGAGTGTGAGTTTTAATTATTGATATTTCGAAAAAATTCGAAGATCAACCGATTTTTCCACTAATCAGCGTGAGCTAAATCAATGTTATTCTTATTGAAAAAAAAATTTAAAGAAAAGAAATTTAAGTCAATCGGTTCTTTGAGATTGCCAATGAGTCTGCTCTTTTAGTTTAGTAATGCAGAAATAAAATTTTTAACTTTTAGCGTTTTCATAAAAAATAAGCGGTTTAATAGTTTATATGAATGAATTTATCATTCTATATTCTTATACTTCATACAATACAGAAGTTTGTGATTATATCATCTTTGTAAAGATGATTGTAATTGATAAGTACAGATAACTTTTCTTTATATACATATTTTATTATATATATTATAGTAAAATATAATAAAATATATTTATATATAGTACATATAAATATAGTAAAATATATTCATGTATTATAATAAAATATGAATGTTTGATCTTCGAATTACAATCAATTTAATCATTTTGATATGACCATTAAGAATTTGGAGATGCAGCAGCGGGAGAAATGATATTTTCTCATCCGTTTTTCAATTTCAAATTCTAAGATATTCAATTTTTCATATTTACACGCATACAATTGAAAAAGTATAGTTTAATCGAATGAAAAATGCTTTTTCCGCGGAAAAGTTTCGCGTGAGATCTACACGTCTGGCGTTGCTAAATTGGAGTGTATACGGTTCAGCGTTCGAAGAAACGTCCTGGGGTTCGTTCATGACGAAATACGAATTTATGAGGCTGCGCACGCAAGGAACACTTTGCTCGATGACTCTACTTCTTCGAGATCTCAAGGGAATCGTTATTCGTATCAATTACGAAAAAAATCTTTTTTAATGCTACATATATGAAATTAGACACATTTAATCAATTATTTTGTGAATTCTATGCCAATAGAATACACGAGGAAAGCAAAAACTCTTTACATAACATTTTTAATAATAAAAATAAATTCAGAATACTATGTAAAAGATTAATATTTGCTAATCTGTCACAACCAAATTTATAACTTATCCAATATTGAGAAAAGAAACCCTGATTAAGAACAAAATAACTCGTAACTAATAAAATTCAACCATCGACATGATTTTTTTTCGATCGTTTATGTCTATAAATAAAATATTTTTGCAAAAATTTCGATAAAGCGTTCGAGCTTTAAAAACTAAGGGATTTGATATTAAAATTCTGCGATAGACTGATTATCACTCGAATCAGGAAAAAATGATTAAGAGAAATGAGGAAAAATGCCGAATAAATTTAGAATCGAATGGACAAAGTTATCCACGGGGTAGGAACGATACTGCGATATGAAACGAAGTTATTGAGGCGACAAAAAAGGGTATACAAGTATTCCATAGCGGGAGTTGAATATCCAGTAGCGTCGGGCGACTCGATTCACGGCGCGTACAACTATTTCTTCACAATTGAAAAGCGCGCTCGGTCCTGTTTCGTGTGTATTGATACAAAAGAAGCTCCGCTCGCTCGGGTTGCCTTCCTGATCGGTATTGAAGTCACGTTGACCCGGGTCTATGTATATACAGACAGGCGAGTATAGATTCAGAGAGAGAAAGGGAGTGTACCTTGTTATCGCTCGTGGAAAAGCGACCCCTCGAGCCATCGTCATCTCCCTTTCGTCTTGAGTCAACCACCACCTGCAACAACCCCCTCTCGGACTCTCTCATACACTGACATACACTCGAGATCACCATCCCTCGCGCCCGAAACTTCCTTCGCGTCTGCGCGAATTTCCCTTCTCGCAAAACTTCTCTATAGAGAGGAAAGTAAAATGTTATCGGACAAAAATTTAAAAAAAATTTTCGAGACTCGACACTGTGTAGTTTTATTTTACAGTTTTATTTTTCACAAAACTTGCATTTTTGCTCGATATAGACGAATTATGAAAAGAAATTTTCATTTCTTTTACATTTATCAGGTTAATAAAAGAATTATTTCATAGATCGAATCTTTTTGTACGGTTATTGCGTGCAATAATGATTTTTTCTTGTCGAACGTAGGATCTTTTTTTTGATATGAGAGCTTCGAAAGGGAGCGTTTGATAAAGAAAGTTGGGAGATTTCTACTGCATCGGAGACGAGGAATATTAAGCGCCATTTTTTTTTGGGATAAGGTGTATTTTGGTCAGTCATGTGCATCGAACGGTATTCACTTGTTACAGGATACGTGTATTCTCGCGTGCAACATACACGGGGTAACGTAGCTGATAAAACGTGTGTACAGGCAACGAAAAGCAGCGAGTGACGCGAACGTCTAGCCACAGTGCTTTGATCTTGTCAGAAGAGAAAATTGGAAAGGGTGAAAGGAAAGGCTAACTGGTACAAAGAGCTTCCCGAGGACCAAGAGACTCCGGCACCCTTCGAGACTTTGCTCTCGGGGACTCGTACCGATCATTTTCCACCCTTGCACCCTCATTTATTGCAAAATACACGCACACACACACATAAATTTCTAATGAAATACAGAGGAATGATGATGCAGCAATAACAGGCAGCGAGTATATTGATTTTTGTTCCATCGAGAAGTAACTTCTCTTTTGTGCAATTTATTAGCCTGAATTTAGAACGATTCGATTCCTCCGAATGACAGGGAGAGGAACAACTGGGAAAATCAAAGAAGCGGAAAATCACAATCTCAAAGGGAAGAAAGATGAGCAGAGCGAAGAAACGCGGGAGAGAGAGGATACGAATTAATACCTTCGAAAACGGAACGTTCGAGGGTAGGTTAACGACCCTTGAACATATTTATGGTTGGGGTAGGTTAAGTCGAAAGGTTTTTCGTCTGACGAGGGACACGAGGGAGGCCCCTAATTCGTCATAACGTTTTTGTTTCCCGTCAATGGCTCGCTAATACCCGAAATCCTGACGGTTCTATCTTTACTTTTTTCCCCGCAGCGTGGAATATATCGCCCTTCGAGGGAATCAACCCCCCCGTTATATACCTACTTTTTCTCTTATCCCTCTTTTTCCCTGCCCTCTCTTCCCCTCTGCATGCTCAGCCTCCCTCGTTTCCTCCCGGCCTGCACCCCACACCTTCACGCACAATTTCTATCTCCGTCGTTGCGTCAACTCTTTCTTTTCGGTGGGTCAAACCTTATCGGCTGTTAAATTGGGATCCCGTTATACGCGCGCGAGCGAATGAGGATCGTGATAAAATACGACATGTATACGAAAGAGCGAAGAGATAACGAGTGTGCGGGGAAAAAAAAGCGTTGGAAAAGAGAGTACATGAGAGCAGATAAGACCTATAAAGTTATCCCGGAGTGTGAAAAAATACACCGAACGAAATATTGTGGGAAAACGGAAAAAGAGAGAGAGAAAATATAAGGGATGAGTGAGAGAAAAAAAGATGAAAGAAAGAGAAGGACAAGTTGACGAGATGAGCGGAGAGAAATAAGAGGCAAAAGGATGAAACTAGTATAAGCGTAGGGATTTTATGACGCGATTAAATATGTCGGGCACTAATTGCTTTTTTACTGGCGGCACCAATCGTTCAGCGCGGAGATACCGATCGGACCGAATAAAGATTGCCGCGCACGCGTTTACGGTCCTTCACGGCTCCGTCTCACTTCGCGGACTCTCGGATCTCATTTTTTTTCCTCTCCCAGCTCTCTTGATGAACCACGAGCTCCACAAGTGGTTACTTTGTAATAAAATTTCGAGTGAATCCGGCAATAAAAAAAAAAACGAAGAAAACGAAAGACACAAAGTATCATTCGCGTGTAACGCGGCGGAATAATTAGTGACTCCGCGAAAGGGGAGAGGCGAAATTTCATATTTTGATTTAAGAGCCTGTCACGCCGCGTTATTAATTTCATATTAATAACAGATTTTTAAGGCTTTTCTTGTGAAAAAGGAGAGAAAAATAAACGCGTTGTCCAATACGAAAATTATACATCGTCGGCGAACCATAATTTCGCCAATTAAAAGAATTTTTGGCCATCGGGGATTATATTGCGCCACTGCAGAGCTTCATGCGTGAGCTCTCTTTCGACGTTGAAACGATACGATTTTTAAGATCCGTCGATTCTCGCATAGGACGATTCGTCGTAAAAACGCAAAATTCGTAACCACTCGTTCGTTAAAATTTAATCTACGAAGCTGTAAAACCGTCAGCTGGGTATCACTGTTTCGAAAATATCTCGATCTTTGTTAATCCCTCACGGATTCATTGAAAATAAACGAATCGACAGTGGCCGTAAAAGTGATTACGATTTTCTGTAAAGGAAGTGCCTGATTCAACAGTATATTTAATTTACGACTTTTTTAGCTACGATCTATATTAAATATTACGAAAATCTATAAAGTTTAGTAATTATTTTTTAATAAAGTTTTTTTCCTGTGTACTAATTGGGATTTCTAGGAAAAAATTATCTCGATTGTATATTTGAATCTTAAACATACATACATTGTACACATAATATATATTCGTTAAGTGATATTTTTTATGATTTATATAAACAGTTGAATATATTTTCTAAACAAGAAAATAAACTTTCTTTCGATAACCAGAATTTCAATTGAATAAAACTTCTCCAGATTAGGAAAGAACGTGAATCGAACAATTTAAAAAATTTGATTAGCATTCAATTGCGTTTAAAGTGATTGTGCTGTGACAGTCAAATCAAAAGTTTTTTTTCAATTTTTCTCAAGTACAAAATAAAATAATAAATAAAATAATTTTTTTTAATGTTATATAAGAATCTATGTAAAATTTCAGGAGGTTTCACCGTACAAATTGAGATACTTATTAGTGAAAATCATAAAATTTAACACACGGATGTTTTTTTAAGATAGTTTCATCTGGACAAATAAAAAAATTTTATCTTAATTTTCCTCTGTGCCATATGGTTTTTGAACTTAAGTTTATTAAAAAAAGTTGTTGCACATTGTTTCAAGAACAACATACTCAAAATTCAAGGTCATCCAAGGTAACCTGCATTTTCTATATGTACATATGAAAATCATGAATAAAAATATCTTACCAATTATTTAAAAACTGAAGGAAGATTTTTTAAAGTATAATAAAGAGCTATGTTGAATGTTAAGAAGATTCACCATCTGGAATTGAAGATATTTAGAGTTGAAGATGGCAATATTTAATACGTGCTCTTATGGGAGACTGCAGAAAATAGTGATTTTTGACAATAAATATCTCGAGTTCTACGTAATGAAACCTCTTCAAATTTAATATACAATTGCATATAGCATCAAAGAAGGTTTTTGCAAATTTTTAATAAAATCTTAAGAAAACGATTTTTTGATAGAACTACCTTAAGAGGACGCGGGTACCGAATATTGTGAATTTATTTATCAATAAAAATATCTTGACTTTCGAATAACGACTCACGAAGCCTGCTAAAATTTAATACACACGTGTATTTACCACTTCAAAGTATACTCATGCAAATTTGAAAGAAAATCTCATGTAGACGATATATTATTGCACATTAAACACCACATAGGATAGAGCCCGTGTGTGCGTCGAGGAGGTGGTTGCAGCAGGCGTGGGCGGTATTTCCGCCAATTGGCGCGAATTGGAGTAAGTCATGCGAACTCCCCTCTCTCCGGCGCAACATTTCGAGAGCGCCCTTTAATCGGCTTCGCGGGATGCCCCTTTTGCCGGCGTTTAAACCGCCTCGCAATTCAGCCCTGTGAGGTCTCCGCTGAAATCGTGTGCGGCCCGGGATAAACGCTCCGCGGAATGCCAGTTTATGCCGGATTCTTTAATTTCGGTAGCGCCACGAGATACGAATTTGTACACGAAATGACGCGAGTTTCTCCTCCTCCCCGTTTTCCCTCTTTCTTATTCTCTGTGCATCGCGACTTACTTCGAAATACTTCAAAAATCGTCTCAAACTTTCTCACAAAAATTTCGCGTTAGAGCTTCTTATACATTAATATTCGCAGTTGTAACTTGAACCTTTTGAACGTCTATCACTCTTCACAAAACTATAGACAGATATTGCAACCTTTCTACATTTTATTTTATTATTTTCATGCCCCGGCATATATCAAACTTTGTGTAAAACTTTTTTGTACTTTCGACGATAAATTTCTTGGTACTTTCTGTCACCTTCGATCAAAGTCTTACATATAGCTTTTTAATTTTTAATTTTTAATACTGTACAGTAATGCACGATTCATTATTTCTACTAAATTACACTATTTTTGTCCATATTAATTATCGTGGTATAAACAATAAATAAAAAATTAATCTCGCTGAACGTTTCGAAAGTATCTTGTTCACTTTTTATCCATCGAACCCCACTGGTTGAATTCTTCAATGTTACCGACTCTACGGAATTTCACTGCAGACTTGTCTCGCTGGAAACAATCGTCTTTCCGCGAAAAGCCCGCTCTCTTCCCAAGGAAGCGAAGCGACCTACATTCTTACTCACGCCTTCTAAAGGAAGATCCAAGAATAAGGAGAGAATGAGATTGTTGATTCATTAATGAAAAATGCAAAAAATTTCGCACGAATCAATTACCTTCGATATCCTTATAAAACCCAGAGAACATAGTTCTTGGATAAACTTGAAATAAGTATAATAATTTTCGAGACATATATACTTTGTCAAAAATTGATGCTGAAGAAATACTCAAGAAAAAATATAATTGAATAATTTTTTTGATGTAAATGTAATTTTAAAGGAAAAATAGTTTGGAATTTGAAAAATATTGGCATCTAGCGAATATAGCTTGCAAATATAGCTTGTAAATAAAAAATGCTATTTCTTTAGTGATGTGTTTTATTAGATAAAAATGTTAATTAATCGTTAATGAAACTGTATAGTTTCATTAGTTTCGAAAAGTTAAATTGTGCTGAATATGTTATTGTTTTTATCGAATAACATAAATTACATTCATTACATAAACTACGATAATAGAAACCTAAGAATAAGAGTCCTAATCAATTTTTTAATGAGTTATTAATGACCCCTACGGAGCTATAAAAACATAAATTTTATTGATAAATATATAATTTATATAGAAGAATACGTGTTAACGTTACTAATTTTTCACGCTAACTAATGACATCGGAATTTTAAGGAAATATGATTGTAGGCCTCTTATATTTGCTACAAATTTTTTATACACTTCCGTTAATCATAAAAAATATCAAACAGTTCGATATTGTCTGACTATTATGTGGAACATGCTTGTTACATTGGAACAAATAATCGACTCGGTCCATTTTCAAACTGTTGTTATGCAAAAAAATTTCATGAGCTTTAAAGATATATTATAATATATGTGAATACAATGTTTATGCCAAAAAATGAATGACAAACAAAAATCATCATTGTGAATTAAATATTAGAAATTTTTGTACATGACCCCAAATTTGAATGTTGGATTGTTTTGAATCAAAGTAACAACGAAAGGTTAAGAATCAATAGTTTGAGAGTATAACGTGAACAATAATCAGAGAAGTTCTTGCACGACCGTCACCATAAAAATAATGTTTTTTTTTCACAAATAAACTAAAGGTAAAATCACAAAACAACATTTATTAAAAGATAATTTCTCTAAAAATTACGTGAAAATTCTTCAAAGTCGTATAAACTTAAGGTAAGCACAGTCAAATCAAAAGTTTTTATTTCAATTTATCTCCATACCATGTGGTTTTTCAGCTTAATTCAATTAAGAAAAGTTGCTGCAAATTGTTTCAAAAACAACATACTAAAAATTCAAGGTCATCCAAGGTGACTTGTACTTGCTACGTACGTATGAAAATAAAAAAAAAAATCATAATCTTAGGATTTTTTTTAAACTTGAGGAAGCTTCTTTGAAGTACAATATAAAGAGCTGTGCTACATTTTAAGAAAGTTCACCATCTAGATTTCAAGATACATATTTAGGATTTAGAATGATATATTTAGGATGATAAAAAACGATTTTAATCGGTAAATACCTCGATTCGAAAATAAAATGAACCTTTTTCCTTTACTTAACACACGTTAATGCAAATTTTAAATAAATTACCGTTAAAATCGCTTCGAGCCAGTATGACCCTAAAAGTAGAGTGAATCTACGATCGAGTAGCAGGACGATCTCCTGAAACAGTTAGCTCGCGTCCGAAGAGGATTAAAATAAGATGAAGATGAATCGAGAAGAAGTGATGGGAAGCTCTTGAAATGTCTAGAATCTGGCGTAAGATGGTGGACTTCCGGTGCGTGGTCCGGTCAAATGGTGGCGCTCCGTGACGAGCCGGCCGGCCAATCGATACTATGTGTGTGGGAGGGTCGCGGAGGAGCGTCGGAGCTAGATGTATTTTCGAGACGGGGGATCAGGGTGCGGTGACGCGGGTGTTGCCGTCAGACGGGCCGATGTGTGCGAATAAGGTGTAGAAGGAGAAAAAGGAGGAGAGAGAGGCGAGGGTGAGATGAGCAGGGCGAAATAAGGGATGAGGAGGAGAGCGAGAGAGGAAGAGGTCGGAAAATGTGTTTATATATATATATGTAAAGGCGACGAGGCCGGTACACACGAGGGGTTCGAGAAGAGAGTCGAGAGAATGAGGGGGTGAGAGAGGGTCGATGCAGCAGCCGAGCTGGACCAAGGTCCGGAGAGCACTCTCACTCTTGCCCGAGCGACGAGCAACGCCGGTTTCGCCGCTAAGGGCTCGGCCGGGAGGCTCGGCCGGCCCGTTCCACGCGCACCCCCGTCAGGGTGAAAGATGTGGCAAGGAAGAGGAGCACTGGGTATATAACGGAGTCTTCGCGGTAACGACCGACGGAGAAAGCATCACCGAAAGGGAGAACGGGAGAGAGGGAGAGGACGAGCTCTCAAGGGGCAAGGAACCGAGGGGGTTGCCGAGGGGCTTTTACAAGAGTGAGAGCGAATCGAGAGCGAGAGTGAGATCGCTCGGGTTCGTACACCCGTCCGACGAGCAGGGTGGGAAATGCCAAAGGGTTCTCGTTCCATCCCTCCCTCTCAATCTCTCTCTCTCTCTCGCTCCCTCTTTCACTTCGTCGTACAAGAGAAAGTGAACAGTGGTAGTCAACCGGATGTCTCTCAAGCTCTGACCTTTTACTCTTCTAAAATTTCCATCTTTTCTCACGAATTTTCACATTTTTCCCTTTTTTTTTGTTTCGAAATTTGCATAAATCGCACGAAAGTTTTTTTTTCGTAGACTTGCGATTATTCTGATGCTCGCGTTAAATATTGGCTGATGCGGTGCGAGATTTTCCTTATCTCGAGGTTCGCTCGGAATTACTGCGGGACCGGAACAGCTGCGACGACGATAGGTAGAGCGAGTTTTGTGAAATTCTGATGGCGTGCAATTATCTCGTTCGCGTTTGGACACCGAAAATAAAGCCAAGAAACGTGGGGAGCTCGCCAGGAATTTGGCTTCATTCTCACGACTCGCGTGCTCCTAATTCGGATGCTCGTTTCCGCGGTGAAAAAGTAGCCCTCTCGCGTGCATTCGAGCCCGGAAATGGTCGAAAAAGTGTAGCGAAATTTTGAGAAATTCTCGCGCTTCCGCGGAGACGAAACGGAGCAGCTGAAAATTCCTTACGAAAAAAATTATCTCGGACGAGAAAATCTAGCTGGAAAAAAAATCACCGAGTGTCGGGCATGAAAATCTACCTGTCGATATTGTCAGCGCCATTTTTCTCTCAGCGAAAAAAGAAAGAGAAGCGAAAGACGAGAGGAGAAAGTGCGGAGCCACACGCTGAGCGTCTGATCGAGCGATTCCGCCCTTTGGAATTTTTGAACGACAACGGGATCGTTCTCTCGGAAACAACGGACTCGGCAACGAAATACCGAGGGACACGACGATACGCGAGAAAAAGATAGTTCTGAACTAAAAAAAGTAAAAAAGAAAGTAAAAAAAAAGAAAGAGGAACGAACGTTGACGCGACCCTATTAGTAATGGGAAAAAACGTCGAAGATCCTGTACGGAGTCTGGAAAAAAGTTTCGACTCTTCCTCTTTAAGAAACTTTTCTTCGAGAGCTTCGTCTTTCTTCGGGGAAAACAAGAGACGAATGATCGCCAAGTAGGCTTGCTCGAGAAATATGTCAATTTTTCGCATACGAGTCGTGGCTGTTTTTAAACTTTTATTTATGATTATACGTCGTTAAAAAGGTTTCTCCGTTGAAAAATATAGTGAATTTCTCGCACACAAGAGACTCTTGGGTGTTCTTGAAATTTTGCGTTCAAGTGTGTTTATCGTTCAAAAGTTTTACGAAAGAAAAATTTTTACTTTTTTTTCAATTTTTAAGTTATTTTTTTTCATTAAAGTTAGGACACGAGAAGGTTTGCTCGAACGATACCTCAATTTTCCGCATACGAGTCGCTCTCTTGAGACCGTTGTTATTTTCGAAGTTTTTTAAAAGTAATGAGTTTATTGAAAATAAAATTCTCCTTTATCTTTTTTCGTGATAATATATTTTATCTTCGTTATGGATGGGTTGGAATAATTCAGAAAATAGTGACCCAAGTGACAAAAATATGGCTAAGTTTTTGATATTTTGAAATGTAAGAAAAATTGCTACCTTAAATTTGAAAATGAGGTACTAAACTGTTTCAGGGATGTCAGTCTCTGTAAAATTTTAACATTGTTTCTTGTGAAATATTTTGTATATTTATCATCATAAGCATAAACAAGTAATGATGAAATCACTGTCAAATTTATTTCATACGCTTAATACATGCGATTATGATCATACCAAATATCAGAATTTTTTAAAAAATGTACTTAAAGTATAAATTGATATTACTGCTAGTAAATAAGAATTTTCAAAATGGCAAAAACGTGAGGTTTCGACTCCACGATTTATCATGAAAAACTCACTTTTGTCCAGGATAGGATCTTCAGTTACTCCTCAAAGTTAGACAATGTAAAAAATGTCAAATTATACATCTGAAGACTTCTCGTTAAGTTTTTGAATCGTGAACTTTTTATATTTTATTTTACGAGACCTTCGTACTTAATAACAAGGGTGGGTGGGTCGGACAGAATTCGCCGGACGTTCTTGCTCTCCGAAAGAGAGAACAATGGATGAAAACAGGAAAAACGTACTCGTGCGTCTGGTGAATATGTCGTTGAACATTGTCCAGGGGCTCGAGAGAAAGCAAAAGGGTAGCACAAACGCTTGTAAGTCAGAAGGAAGGGAAAAGCGTGTGTTTTTTATCCTAGCTGGTCTGGTTGAAAAAAGCTCATATATTTCGGTATATTCATTGAAATCAATCCAAAATATCATAACTAACCGAAAAAATAAACTAAAAATCAAAAGAATCTTCGTAAATCCGATTTAATCAACGACCCATCGCCCAACACTTCCTCCAACCGATGAAGTAAAATTTCGTTTCAATCGATCTTCGTAAATCCGATTTAATCAATGACCCATCACCCAACACTTCCTCCAACCGATGAAGTAAAATTTCGTTTCAATCGCGCATTCCCAACGAAAAAATTTAAAGCGTGCCTAAATTCCCGGACAATTTTTTCACAGAAACAATTTGTTATTTCGATGCCAAGAATCTGTCACTCGCTCGTTACAGATACACGTAAATATTTATGTATACAAGCTGACGTAACCCAGAGAGAATACGAAGATTTTTTTTTCTGGATCTACGCGCGTGTGTGTAAAGATAGGATTATTCGGTGAACCGTCCATCTCTCCACCCTCGTCCAGCATCTTTTTCTCCTTCTCCTCCTTTTCTCCTCCCAGCTGTGCGTTATCTCTATATACGTACATCCACCTCTTTCACCGTCGTATAGTTTTCGGTAGCTCTTCTCCTTTCGCCCTCTTTTTCGCGAGAAAAGCGGCGAGGCTGAGGGGAGATTGACCGGTGATCCAGTGGTTCTCATATTACCCTTTATTTTATCAAAGAAAAATCCATAAACATTAAAAAATAGCGTTTTCGAAATAGAAAGGAAAAATGAAAAAAGTACTACCTTTTTCGAGACCGTTTTTTTTTCGTTCTTTGAAGAACAGTATAAAATTTTACAGATTCTCGATTATAAATTTTCTGTAAAGTAAGCCCTTACGGGGCAATGCGTCGGAATCGGATGAACGTTTTTACTCCGTTGGGGTGGTCACATGGAGAATTTTCGGAAGAGAATCGACACGGTTGGGCACATCTCGCATCTTTCTCCTCAGACTTCGTGCAAAAGTGTTGGGTAGACGTGTGCTCCGTGTCTTCCTCACTTCATCTCTCCTTCTCTCTACCCCTCCCCAATTACGGTAATGGAGCCGGAGATGCTTTTATCGTGGTAATGGTAATCGTGGAAGGGGCGAGTTTATATACCGTACACAGGAGACATCTGGGTACGTACCACCTGAACCTCGGAGTATATGTGTACCTGATGCCATACGTTAGAAGTCTATCGTCAGGCCGCACGAGGCTTGTCTCTAAAAAAATAATGATAAAAATAATAAACATTAAAAAAAGAGTGATTCCAATATAAAACGAATCGTTTCTTCTCAAAAGTTTTTATCAGCTGTAGAAATAATCATTGTGTAATATACATTCTAAAAAATCACGACGATGCAATTTGTAAATCAAATGAATTTGAAAAATTCAAAATGAAAATGACTCGTGATTTTTAAAATTTCTTGGAAATTGTAGAATTATACTTATATGAGGGAGTACATATTTATTATAAATATTTATTGACTTTTTTCGTGGATGAATGGAAATAGAAATCTGAAAATTATGAAGCCGTGTCTGGACTTTGATATGGGATAATAAAGAACTTTTTGCTTCCGTCTTCTCGCGAGGCGCGTTAATCGTGAGGAGTTCATCGAAGGGGGGAGGACGAGCGGAGTGTACGTTGGCCGAACAATGCGTGAGGTCGCGATCGAACGGAAAAAAAAGGATAATGGGGGAGAGAGAGGAAGATCGACGTAAAAAGAAGAAGAAGAAAAAGAAGAGGATGAGAAAGACGGAGAAAAGGGATAACTCAAAATGGTGGAAAAGGGTAAAAGAGCGACAAAAAGAGAGAAAGGATAACAGAGAGAGGGAGAGGGAGATAAATAGAGGGAGAGAAAAAAGGCAAAAGGAGGGCGAGAGCTGGAAGGTGAGTTTGGGAACGCAATGTCCGGCCTGGTCCAGTCGAGGCGGAGATACGAGTATTGATCTAGAAAGCTGAGAGAGAAACCCTCCACGGACACACGAGGACGACGACGACGACGATGGAGACGACGACGACGACGACGACGCCGCACCTCCTTCGTCTCCTTTGCCACACGCACAACGTTTCTCCCTCGCGTTTCTCTCTATCTCCATCCTTGTCCTTCCCCGTCGCTTTCGTCTCCTCTTCCTTTGCGCTTCGTCCAACCCCTACGTGATCGCGAAAGCTCGAGAAGAGGGAGAAAGCGGAGAGACTTGCTTGACCGAGGGGAGCGACCGGCAACGAGCCAGCATCCCTCGCCACCGTAGGAAAAGGAGTGAGCTGTGTCGAGATCCTCGGGATAATACTCTTCAGGAAACGACGACACACATTTTGTCATTTTTCCAAAAATTTTCAAATTTTTATATATATGTTAAATACTGATGGCATTTTTCAATAATGAAAAAAATATTTTTCATTGCCTTTTTACAGAAGAGTCGATGAGTTTCCGGAAATTTTTTTAAGGAGGTTCATGCATTCGTTCCTGCGCACATTCGTTTTGCATGTAAAGTTGAGGCTAAAATCATCAAGTAAAATTATATTTTCAAGATAATCTGACGAAAATTGATATCAATGTTTCTTGATGGCATATTAAAATATGTTTAAAATTTAAGGAAACTTTATCGTGTAGATGTCGAGATATTCATTGTGTAAAATAGTAACTTTTAACAAGGGGTACAAAAAATGCGATTTTCAAAGATAAATATCTCGATTTGTAGACGATAAATGTTATTGAAATTTGACCACTAGTTAGGTATCATATTATACCCAGTGTACGCCAAATTTTATAGCAAAAAAAGTTGAAAAATAATTTTTACGTGGTAAAAACACGTAAACCTCCTTAACACCAGAGTCTCAAAAATTTAAAATTTATACATTAAACATTTTAATAGTTCTTTTGACAAATATTTTTGTTATAGGACTTTTTGAAAAACTTGCATACATTTTTTAATTTTTATTGTGAGATTTCATTACGTAGTAGTCGAGAAATGTATTTATTGTTAAAAATTAATTTAGAAAGAAAGAGAACCTGTTAAATATTGCGATTTTAAACCCTAAATATTTTCACTTCCAAAACGTGAGCAAGCTTCATAAAATTTTGCATGGCTCCAAATCGTAATTTTTCAAATAATTTTCGTGTATACATAGCAAGTACGACCTTCGACGACCTTGAATTCAGAGTATATTATTCTTGGATCTTGGCAAAATGAAGCTCGAAAACCAAGTGACGTGAAGAAAAACTAGAAAAAAACTATTTAATTCGATCATAACGATAGAACTAAAAAAAGAAAACGACAAATGCAGAAAGTTAAAGAAACATTCTTTTTAATATAATTATTCATTTAAAAAATGTCCATAATATTCGTAATGACAAAAAAATATACATCGATTTTCTGAAATTTACAAAGTTTGCACGATCAAAAAAAAAATATTTTCGTTTAATCGACACTGAAATTCCGAAAACCCGTACATCACGACAGCGAGCTTGCAAATGAAAAATTTTTGCTTCTCTTTGTCCTCGCTTTCGTATACATATATATAGTTACAGGAAAAAAAAAGAGAATAAGAGCAGGGGGAAAATCGCCGGAGAGTCCAGCATTCTCGTTCTTTTTCCACGTTTTCCATCTTGCTCTTTATTTCCAGCGAAAAATTCCTCCGAAGTGGAAGGCCACCCTCAGAGTTATACGTACGCGCGTTCACTCTCGCTTGCGGGCGCTTTCCTTCGCGAAATACATACGTATATACCGATGAACATACAAACGTGTACGCGTATCCACCGCCTTTGCTCGTGTTCCCTCGTACACTCTCAGTGCCTCTCAACTTTTGCATTTCAATGATTTTTCACAAAATTCCAAGGCTATCGGGAAAATTGAAAGAAAGAGAAAGAAATAACAGTTGAAAATTTAACGAATTTTTCTTCTATTTTTTTTTTCATTTTCTGAAGGGGGGTATCGCGTGGCTATACTTTTTTGTGCGAAAGTTAAATACTGGTCGGTGTACGTTTCGGTCGTATTTTCAAGGGAGCATTCTGGGGGGAAAAGTCGAAGAGGGGTTGTATCGAACTTTTGCCAGGTCGAATATACACATATATGTACGTATATTTGTATAAATATATAAATTTTGTACGTACGTTGCGGGGGGTGTACATGTACATTTTCGTGAGAGCGTGTCGTATTCGGGGATACGAGTTGTTATGTAAGTGCGTTGAGCACGCACGTATTTTTGTCACGTACGAATTTCTTGAAGGACAGAATCCGCCATCTTGGCCAAATTGACCAGGAGTCTTTGCCCTTCCCTTTCAAGCTCTAAAGTGAATTTAAAACTTACTTTTATAAGAAAGAAACACTCGGGAAGCAAAATTACATTCGTTAAACTTTTATTTCCTCCTCGACGTTTTTTTTTTCGTTCCTTTTTTTTTCTTCGTCTATCACTATCTTCGTCTCCCTCGTCCTCTCACTACGAGGCGAACGATTAAGATCAACAGGGATGAAGGGAGAAAGATGAGTGAGTCGCCCCTTCTTTCTTATTTTTTATATGATCTTATCGTATTAAGGGTATGAGGGGTGATTCCTTGCTCCGGAAAAATAGGGAGGAAGAAAAATGAAGGAAAGTCAAGAACCTACCCCACGCGCCATCGGTCATTTCTTCTTTCGTGGTTCAGCCTCGCACGCTGTCGCATATTTCACCCCCCCAAAGATTCTCTCGTCCTGAAATTATGAGCTGACAGGAAAAACGCTCGTCGCAACAAGTCATTCAGAGTTTGTAATTTACATTTTTTAAATATATACACGCGACATGTTTACTAGCAAACAAAAATCAGAGTCACCATATTCTTATTGGTGTTCGAAAAAAAGCGATTGGCATTTCTCGAAAAGTTATACATTTTTGTCGATCGACAGGAAAATGAATAGACGGATTTTTGACGATATTTCGAATTCAATAAAAAATTTCGTATGATTTCTAAACTTTTTTCTGTCACTATATCAAAATTTAGCTAAAAAATGGATATATTCTTATTATAGTATATGGAAACACATGTAATAAATCGATGGAAAATTTGTTACGGATTGATTGGTACTGATATTAAGATTGAATTTTGACATATGGAAAATTTCTTCGAAAATTCATTCTTAAAAATGTAAATAAACTGGAAAAAGCGAACTATTATATACCCATGCACTACTTTAATTGAAAGATATTACATGTACTTCTACAAAAGTCAGTTTTGACGGTAATAATAATATTAAAATTAATAATTTGTATGGAGTTATACATGATTCTATAAAAATTTCAGCAAAGACATAGTCACATAATATATAATAATTGCACAATTCCAGGACCAATGTTTGTAGTGACGCATCGTTCCAAAATTGAGTTATTTAAAAAATTACACAATTATCTCGTATATACTTCCCGTGTGCGTCGATTGAAAATATCGCTTTTTAATTAAATATATTTCAAATGGTTTCTTAATATTTTATAAAGAACAATACAATTACAGAAAAATGTCTAGAAATATTATAAAAAAGTACACTATTTATTTACATATACTATTTCATTTCAAAATTTCATAAACTACGTCTCTGTTTCTTTTAATTCCTTGTGACAATGACTGTACATTTTTTAGACACAGTGTGTATATTGTTGACACTTTAAATTATTATTTAATTTTTGAATAATTCGACTCTCTTGTTACGATGAAACATACTTATTTGATAAATATTTTGAATTTTCTGGAATATTAATCATACCTTGATATGTAACATTTTCACATATGGAGTATTGATTCGTCAAAAATTCTAAACACACTATGAGAAATCACGATAGTAGATTTTAAAAAAGTGACAAGTACATACTGGTTCTTTCACAATTAAATAATATATGTTTCAAGTAAATTAAAATATATTTAATATATTTAATTAAAATATAGATTTACGACACTTTTCTTTCAATGAAAAATTGAAGTCCTGTAGAATTTTTCCCCAAAGTTCTACGATATATAAAAATCTTAATCATGATATTTTCGTAATATACATATTTTAATGTTTAGTTCGAATTATTACCGAATTGAAATTTAACGAAAAGTCTCCAAAGTGCAAATTATAATTTCTATAATAATACATTTTTTTCAATGAAAAATCAAAGCGTCAAGCCCTGTAGAATTTTTCCCCAAAGTTCTATATACGATATATAAAAATCTTAATCGGGATATTTTCGTAATATATATTTTAATGTTCAATTCGAATTGTTACCGGATTGAAATTTAACGAAAAGTGTCGAATGTACAAATAATGATTTCTAATAATACATATGTCATATATATGTGGGTTTGTACAGGGTTGGCCGGTTGAGTCGCGAAGTATAGAGAGAACGAACCCGGCGCCCCAGTCCCCGAGACTTTGACCCACATCATATCGCTCGTTTTTGCTTCTTCTCACGCCTACAAGCGGCTCACCCCCTTCTCCCCTTTCGCGTGGCTCTTTCTCACCCTCATAAGATCCGAGAGCTCCTTCGCAACCCTCCCGAGACTATTATCTTAATCCTATACATCCGCTTTAAGACGTTTTCGTTCCTTTTCCCTCCTTCGAGGCAACTTTTACTCGCACGTTTTTCTCTCTGTCTCTCTTTTTCTCCGTCACACTTTCTCCCAGTGGCTCGACCTTTATTCCTCAAGCTTCTTCCTCTTCTTCGTTCCTTCGAGTTTCTTCCTCCGAGCCCTCCCGAGCGAGCCAAGACGCCCGGGCGTTTTCCCTTTCCGAGAGGGTTGCGCCTCGACCTCAGGTTCGAGGACACTCGCCTCTTTATACAGCCTCGAGAAAAAAGAGAGAGAGAGAGATTCAGCCCGGTATCCTCCCTCTCCCGCTCCCTTTTCCCTCCACATTTCACTCTCCTTCTCTCCCTCCACGACTTTTACCAAGGGCAGCAACCTCGCCAACTCTCCTCTACCATTTTTCCACGCACAGTTTTTTTTTCTTTTTTTTTCGTCATCATTAAAAAAGTGCTTACATGTTTTTCCTCTTCGCAAATGAATTACTCATGGTTTTTTTTTAATTTCAAATTATAGTATACACATTTTATTTCAAATATTATCTCTCGCGAGAGAGAATCATTTTTAAGAGATTGACAGAGATCATATATATTATATTTTTCAACACGACATGAGAGAGATGTGAATACTTTGAACTAAGATATGAATGGAATAGGAATAAATCGTAATTACGTGAATGAGAAAATGGTTTCCGATACCAGGAAACTCGTTAAATTTAGCCGGTTCGTTTCAATCTTCGTGTCTCCCGTTCCCTCTCTTCTGTATATTCTCCCCTTTTTTTTTCTTCTTTTCTACGGAAATTTCACGGAAAATGTTGAGATTCTCTTTTCCCTGGCACGTACAAAAGTCTCGTCTTTTTCTCACACACACGGAACTCTTATATTCCCTCAATCTCGCGATCTTTATCTCAATCGCCCCGTCGTTGAACGGGGGGCTGCCGAGGAGACGGTTGAACGCACCGGAGGAATCTCTGGGTGGTCCAAAACCTCCACACACAGTTACACACTTATTATTCTATCCACTTTTCGAGCCGATACTGCCTCCTTTTCGCTCCGGCGTGTCTTTCCACGATATACTCCGAGGATTGCGAAAAGCGGCTAATTAATTTGACATTTCGATACTTCGGATTCCAGGGGAACAAAAATTCATAATGTGTGTACACAGACGAGAGGATACACGTGTTCAATTATTTACAAAGCATACCGATAGGTTTGCCATCTCGATCGATCGATTCGTGCACGTTCGAGCAATTTCTTACTTTTTTTTTTCTTTCTTTCTTCCTCTTCAAAGAATTTCGAATAAATCGGCGAGTGATGTATACACATTTGAATATTCTTTCGAGTATATGAGTTACGCGTGAATTTATACGTTCGTATTCGTGCGAAATAAAAAACAAAACTTCGGATACCACTGTGAGGGTGTTTTCAGCACATATGCGACTTTTCTTTCTCTCTTGCTCTCGCTTCGATACCGGACTCTGTCCAGAAACGGGGAATAAATTAAATTAACATAATTTCAGCTTACAAAGACGCGGCAAAGTGAAGCCGCTGCAACGTACGAGGACGCGCACTGCCTCGTAAAAAATATCCCTGTCATATTTACATTCAGATTTATCATCGTGAAAATATATATGTATTTAATCCAAAAATTGACGACAGATTATTAGAAAACGAAGACTTTTTTCTCATGGCGCACGACAAAAAAGTATCGGTATATAATTATATACAGTGTGAAAAACACGTTGAATTTTTTCACGAAGAAAATTGAAGAAAAGACCACGTGTTGCTTTTGATTTCTAAATCTAATTGCTTGGGAGGAGACTCAAATATATATTCTATTCAAAGTTATTTAACATCGAGACACTGCCCCTGTGTTTCGATGTATAAATACATTTCAGTGACTTTTTAAATGCCGAGAGACACTCGAAGAATTATTACCGCTTAATTCCGCCTTTTATCCTTTTCTCCCGCCACCCGCGGCTTTTTTTCTCATGGGCCGTGTGTTTCTTTCTCTTTTCCTTTCATCAATATTCTCTCTCTCTCTCTTTCTCTCGTGTTCGCTTCGTTTCGGATATAAATTTATCGAGTCTCGAATTCTGCCGACCAAAAACCCAACAAGAACTCGCCCTTCCCACGGTTATGCTTGTTTAATAACCAGTGAGTCAACCCAGAGAGTGCACTCGTTTTACGATATACATATTCCGGTTTTCATAAAAATATCACCATAAATCATTTTGAAAAAATAGTTCGCCTTGGTGACGTCCACGATTCGCAAAAAAATAGCCAAAAAATTTAGCATCGGAGGCTCATTATTAACCGAATATGAATTTTATTTTAATTTTAATTTAAAAAGGGGGAAAAAAGAATTAATTTGTTGACTGCTTGGAGTGGAAAAAATTATCCAAATGTCAACAAATGACATTGGCACTTTTGTTATTTTTATGCGGATAACGTGATTTTTTAAAAATTGTTTCGATTTTATTTTATTAATTGAATTAATTGAATATTCATTAATTGAATATTAGAAAATAAAATAATGCTTACACGAGTATAATTTTTTTTCGGATTGTAAGATGTGTGAGAAAAAGAGGTGAGGTCATGATAGCGACGATGTAATACGGCGCACAAGTTCAAGGATACTGGATCCACAAGGGATATCCCGAAGACAAATCGTCATAAAAAGTAAAAGGACCATCTCTCATATGTCTCGAGAAAACGACGATGACTGTATATACCCGGGCTTTCTTGTTCTCGGATCTCAACAGGGTCAAACTTGTGGTCGTGGGGCTAGTAGGACGAGGGCTAAAGGAATCCAACTGGCAGGATAACTTCCGCACTATCCAGGAAAACCTCTCTAGATATACCTCCTTCCGTCCTGAATGAAAGCACTAAGATTTTCAGACTTCATTCACGATCCTTCTCTTCCGTCCTTCTCCTTCCACTATACCGAATTTCGAACGATTTCAGAATGTCGCTCTCCTCGATTGACCGAAGTCTCGACTATATAAAGCAAATCGATTTATTTTTGTCGTATTCTAAACGCGAACAAAAAGTTCACGTCACTTAATTGTCTTCTCCATATTCAATGATCAACAAAAACCATTAACTATGTCATTTATGAAAAATAGAGATGTTTAGAAAATTAAATTCATGCCTCGTAACTAGAATTTTTTATTATTTTTACAAATAATTGCAATATCATAAAACAATTATCAACGATTCAAGTAGTATATTTAAGGCGAAACGAAACGAAATCTCCTCACAAAATAACGATAGGCAGTCAAAAAAAGAAAATACTTATTGAACTAAATAAAAAAAAGAAAACTTATAAACATATGCGCATTCGAAGCTAAATTGTAGCTGAATTTGAATAATATTTGAGCAAATAATAGATTAATATTAACTTTATTTTTTAAACGATAATATTTCTAATATGGTTTAATTTAATTTAATTTAATTGTTAGCAAAATAAAAAAATAGATTGAATTTGAAAGCGAGCAGAAGTAAGAATTCATATCATAGTAATGTTTTTTCCACAAAAATGAACGACTTCTAATGATTAATTTCTCAATAGTTTATTAGTCGATAAACTATATACATTCTGTAAAATTTTGCAGAGATGAGCGTGTCGAGTGCATATTTTTTGAAGCTCGGTAATTTAATAAAATATATTTCTTGGATTATAATGCCACAACGATACGACTACCTTAATTTTGTTTCAATATTTGAAAATAAAATTGATCAAATTTCACTCAGAATGAGTGTTTTGTCAAAAAATTTCCAATCGTATGCTAATTACGCAAAATTCAACACAGATATCTTTGTGTTATTTTCGCGATTATAAAGATTTCCAGCTCAAAAGTGAGCCAGTATGTCAGCAGTTTTTTCAATAAAACAACTTGTCGAATATGCCAGTCGGACGTGATGAAATTCGCGCGGGATAAAAAAACGCATATAATATCAGGAAAATCGATTCGGTCGCGATGAAATGGTGTCTCGACGGAAGAAGCGAGAGAGCGGTTTTGTGCACACAGATTTATGGATGTACATTTGAATAGAGGTACACCTACGTGGTTCACAGGTCCAAGTAGGTGCTTAACGGAGAAAGTGTTTGTTTTACACCGGCCATTCGCTCCCCGAGCGAGACGATCACCCGCTGCGTGAAATTAGCTCGCTCGTTTCTTTCATCCTCTCCGATTCGTCACTGCTTCTTTTCATTTATTCGTCCTCCTCATTGAAAAAAAAAGAAGAAAAAAAAACATTAGTGCAGGTTCGAAAAAATACAATAGAAAAAGTTCAAAAATACGATTGCATTGAAAAATAATAAAGAAACGATAAATATCGAAGAAAATATTATTTTTTACGTACTATCGCGTGTTTGTGAAAATTTTGAATATTTTTCTTGATCAGAAGCGGTGGATCTGGAGTATGGCGAACGCGGGGATCGACGTAAAAACTGACGAGAAATTGACAACCCAGACTCCAGAAACGAAAGCGATACGTCTCGAAGGAGCCTTTACCTTGCACGACTTTTTTCCCTCGTATTTTTTTTCAATAACGATTCTTCTACGAACTACGGGCAATGAAACTTAATTGACTCGGAGATGGTGCGCCGAAGCGAGAGAGCTTCAAAGTCTACCGATCGTCCTCGTAAAAAAAAAACTTATTGTGAAAGAGACCGGCAAACTATACAACTGGTCGATGACCTCGAAAAGTTTCGCTATTTTTATTTCTTTATTTCCCTAACAAAAATATGGGTTAAATACACACACACACACACTTCACTCGCTCACTTCAGTTCATAAAATTCACTATAGTACGTATCGTTCGATCGTCACTTGTGTATTTTGAGAAAAGAAAATTTGTATTTTCCGACAAAATCGGGAGAAACGGCAGAACATATATTTTTCTCATAAACTGTCATGAATCTCGAGAAATTAATATTTTATTCGTTTGAGCTTTTTTGGTGAATATTTTGCCAATTAAAATGACCGTGGCCATTTTCTTCCTTTTATTCATACTTGGCAAAAATTTTCTTGGTGCATACCGAGAGCCCGCGTTTATCCACTTGGTTGTTTATCGAGAGCTCACCTCGTTTTGCTAATGCGTTAACAAGAGCGTTTCGCTGGCGGATACAGCACCTCGGGGCTCGTTTCTAGCGTGTCCGACACCCTCGGGAACAACGATTTTCGTCTCTTTTGCCTCGTGATTTCTCTCTGCTCCGGCGTGGTATATGCGTTCCCTCACCGCGAATTCGCACAGAGAGCGATTACAAGTTTAAGGTAGCCGCTGTCTCTCTCCCGCTCGCCCGTGCCACAGGAGAACTCAGCTTCTCCGGCTCTCGTAAAATTATCCGTCATAAAATCGTGATTTACGTCCACGTTCCTGGAAAGCGGATCGGCCGAGAGCCCGCGGAGCGACGCTCCGCGACCGCGGCCAAACTGCCAAGTTGTTCGCTTCTTTATACGCTCGACTGACCTCTCGACAATTACTTTTTTTTCTCCGTCTTGTTCCAAAATCGCTGCCGCAGATCTCCCAACCATCCGATAAATCGATATTTTCTCATTTTACCATTTTTTTATTATGTTATTTTTATAGTTTTTTATACTAGTGTATATTATGTTTCCTTGCAACTGACATCAAGTACGTAATAAACATTAAAGTTTAATTTAGAAAATTGTGGCATTTTTTTGTGTCACGGTTTTAATATATGGTGTTTTACAACAGAACAAATTTATTGACAGTTTATTATTAAATGAGTAGTGGGTGTATCATGATCAAATTGAACATTCGATATTCCATCTATTATTGACAGATTTCATACCTGTTTTACTTCATTTCATATTAAAATATTTTATTTCAAGTCAAAATCATTATTGGAAATTCCTCAGTTGTCATTAATCATTTTTATTAATTTTATTGATAAAGATAAATCAATCCAAACACAATTGTTCTGTCTTTCTCTTGCTCTCCATGTGATTTTATTGGCATTCGTTATCTTTTCCACATCGGAATTTTTATCTTTCACTTATTTTCAAAAACAATCTTCAACATTTTTTCTTGGAGAATTAATTTTTTAATTATTTTATACTTCACAATTTGGTATACATTTTCTTACTGTATTTCTTTAAATCTATATATTGAGATACTTTTTTTACGCTCGTTCTCTAGTAGTATCTATACAGTGCATGAATAATATCTATTTTATTTTTTAAAAATCTTTAGTGTAGAATTCTAGTGGAAAAAGTTTCACTTATTTTCTGTGAATATATAGGATTTGGAATTTTGTCGCGCCACGATCAACTTTCGTTGGTAAAATAGTGCCAGAGATAAACGAAATGAAAATTCTTGCAGAAAATTAAAAAAGAAAAAAGTATTTTTCGATTTCCTTGTTTGAGAATTTTCGATTAAAAAATTGGAAAAATGTTCCTTCATATATCGGTACAAATTGTGAATTTCCACACAGAACTAAATAATAATTTTCTTTTCATTATTCAACCTATTATTCTGATGGTATTATAAAATCAATTTAGCAAAGTTTTTAGAACTTCACAGATTTGATACACTCTTTCATGACAATTTTCCTCTTTACGAGATTATAATGAATTTTGTCATGATCAGAAAAAAATGCTAGTCAATAAGAATCTTGTAAACTTGATTCTAACCCTAGTGTCACCCTCGTGACAACCTTCCATTCTAAAGAGGAAAAAATCATAAACGTTTTTTCTTTTTAATTTTTTTGACACAATTCTCTCCATATCGTATTTTTTTCATACATACATTTTCATAAGATGGATAGTTTTTCCGCTATATACACATATAAGAATATTATATGTTTTGTTTGAATTATTTAAAAAAAAATGCAATTACGAATAAGGAAAAAGCCTCTTTAAATTTCTCTCTGATGAATTTTGACTAATTTACACAGAAAGCGTATGCTGAAATCAGCATAAAAGTGAAGTCAGGAAATGTTGAAGAAAAAGATGTGACCTGCTCTGAGAAAGAGATACTTGGGGTTTACAATGATACAACGTAGGGGTGAATTTTTCGATTTTCCACTAAACTTGGAAAACTCCCAAGATCTGTAGTACTTCTTACGTTTCTTTCGTGCGGATATACAGGTGCGTTATAATGACTTAAAGTAAAAAGGGCGCATATGGGTAGTCTCGTGAATAAGGTTGGAAGCCCTTCCGAATTCATGCGAGAGCTTACTCTTGATTCTGCGTCTCTTCGTCTTCGTGCGCGTAATTGTATACCTGTAAGTCTGTGTGTACAGGCGAGGGATATTGAAGTGCTCAGGAGACACGTATAAGACATAAACGCAAAGTAGAACGCACGACACCCGTGAGTAGTCGTAAAACGAAACTGTAAAACTGAGGGAAGAGAGACAGAGGGAAACGGGACCGTTGTGTGTGGCGAAACGTTCCGAAAACCTTCGTAGAATTCGCTTATTCTTTCTCTCCTGTTCGTCAAGGGATTCTCTGTACCAATTTTCTCGACTTACGCTCGATCGTTGGGTAGCGTTTTCAGAAGCCAAATTGAAATCGTATCGATCCCTCGATATATTTCTTGCTTTCTTCGCTTTTAACAGACGTTTTTTTAATAATAGTTTAGTCGAGGGTTATTTTTTAATGGAAAAATCTTCACTCTGTCAGATTATGATACAATATAATATCGCCTTGGGATAAAAATGTTTACGTTTGAAACAAAAACTCATGTGACTTTAGTCTTTAAGTTTCTTGACTTTTCAGTATAATACAGGATTGTTTCATTTTCTTAAATTTTCGTTATTTCAAACTCATTGCTTATGATTTTTATTTCTTTTTTAATTCGAAGAAATCGATGTTTCTGATCTCATCTAACAATGAAAAAACCGAATAAAATTAGTAAAATAAATGATTTTTATGATTTTGATTTGTTTCTTTTTTTTTGTAAATTATGAAGAAATTCGTTTTATACAACGTGTAAATTTGAATATGTTTGTATTAATTCTACAAGAGCGACGTCTCTATGGAAAAGCTATAACGTAACATCTGTTTTCGTTGCTATCACGTTCAGTCGATAAGATATCATTTGAGGTTTAAAGAAATGGTGAAAGGTAAGGTAACTTGGCGTTGTTGTACTGCATTGATGTCTGTTGGTCACTATAATTAAAATTAGATAATGCCTACATTCCCTGAAGCTAGTTGATAAACTCATCAAACTCTTTGAAATCATTCATTCCATCTCATCATCACTTTTTCGAGTTCTAAAATTTTTTAAAGATCATAACTTATTATTGAGATGGATAATTTTATGTACGATTTAGAAGCATAAGATCCAGGGCGAATAAGAAGACGAAACGATTGAAATATACGAAATATTTATTTACATAAAAACATGAAATACGACGTAACCACAAAGGTTTAATTGCTGCGCATTTGTCCGCTTCTTATTGATATTCATTTGTAAGTCTTTATTTGCTCGACATTACAAATCGACGTTCATTTTCTCAGGAATATAGAAAACAATGTATTGTCATAATTTTTCGAAAATTCGACGACACTCGAAGGATTGAATAAACTCGCAAGGAATCCTGTTTTCTATAGACTATGAAAATACTTATAGCAGATTAATCATGAATAGAAATAGAAATTGAAAGGAGAGATAATTCATACAATATCCGAATATACAAAAAATCGTTCGCATGGGATGCAAATGAAAGCACATGAGAATCATTTTTTGAATTCACTTTTATTCTTTTTTTTCCATTTTTTAGTCGATCGCAAGAAACCGTTTAAAATTTTATATAAAAAAAAAGAATCACTGTTTGCGTGATCGTCTTCCGTATTCAACGAAAATCATATATAATTTTAATTAAAGTCGATTTTTTTTTCTTTCTTTTCGCTACTATTCATAAATAGTGTGTTTATATTAATCCATCGCAATATCTTCAATAGTAATGTTTGTTCTTTTCTTCGTAGTACCATTCGTTACAATATTTACATAAACATACGTACAACTTAGGATATTAAGGATTTTACTTCAACTTTCTTCCACATTTTCGCTTCCTTTCCATTTCTTCGAACGCAAAGTATCATAATAAAAATATGTCGTTTTACTATCGTTCCGTTTAAATTCCGATAAACTCGTTTCATTTGCCAATTGCACTAATGGTCGACTCCATGTACCAATAGAGTTAACTCGAATTCACGAATTACCTAAATTTTGCCTCGTATTTTCACGACAAAAGAAAAAACGATGAATTTTTCAAATTGCTTTTCATTTATTTATATTATTTCATTGTCGCGTTGCCAGATTACACGCTCTCTTTTCGTCAACGTCCGAGCAATTATCGATGCAATTTTATGGTACTTCATCATCAACGCATTCACGGAGAACTCGATCGACAAAGTTTGCTGCGATGTCGTCAATATTGCAGATCAACGAGTTAGGCAATATGAGCTGAAATTTTTAACTATCTAGTCACAATTATTTACGCGATTAACATTTTTTTTATCCAGCTCTTCCTTGTCCTTTTCCACTTTTCTCCCTTCCTACAGAATATCGATACAAAAACATCTTTATCAGCATACAAGTGCATTCATGTTTGTGTCTGTGTACATGTGTCATATTCGGTGATGGTCACTGTGTTCTCGTGTGTCTGTGCTCGCTTCCACGTATAGTTTATGTCCTCGATGCGCATGCAAACGTTTCAAAAAACTCATTCGCGATGCACTTGCAAAATTATTCGCAGTTCCACCCTGATTCGTCTATCATCGCCGATTTATTCGGACTTTCATCCACGATATCGTTGTGTCGATATGACCGTACAAAGAAATCTCCTGGCGTTCAAAAATTTTTTAAACGTCAAGAAGATTACTGAAAAATTGACGAATGTTTATTTTATTTTATGTTTTTTTTTTCATTCAATGCTTAAAATCATCAAGAAATATTTGGTTCGCAGGAATGCGTGTCGGTAGAAAAAAAAATGTCGTTTATTAGATTGCGGAGTTACGAGGGTGAATGAGAGTGGTTCGGGGACCGGAAAATTTGTCAGGTGAAACCGCGGCGTGGAGAGAGAGAAGAAAGGGCGAGATAAACGATAATTATAGCTGACATTAGGGTCAACGAGTTGTTGCAAATAAATTTAACTCTCCGGCCTTATCGGGCAATAAAACGCGCGACATAACTATGCGGGCGATGTTACATTAATTACTCGGTTTTGGGAGGGTGAGTCGCTTCGGAGCATATACATTACGTATATATGTATATATATATATATATATATATATATATATAATGTATGCCTTATAGAAATCGATATACATATACACGAGCATTCAATTACTTTTTGATAATAATCGTAAGTAAACGTCACAGTGTCATTTTTTTTCGTATATAAAGCACCTTCATTACAAAACTTATTTCTTTTTTTTCGTACGCCGAGAAAAATATGCAAAAAAACGAATGGACCTAACGTCGGCGATCTTTCGATTAATCGAATTTCGGTTGCGTCACTTTTATTTTCCTCATTTTGTCGTCTACTTCCTCTTATCTCGCAAACGCATCGGACTTTAGTTTCGTATTTTTTGCTTTTGTGCGTACACTCGTGGTTTTTTTTTCACTTTCTTTGATTATACTTTTTGTGTTTTTATTTTCTTTTATTTGTTTTGTTTTTTTCGTTTCGGACGATGCGCGACGCGCCACGAATCTCGGTGACAACGACGATCGTTGCATTAAGCTGGCTTACCATTTACGTATCACATCCTTAACATGTGCGGCAGTAATACTTACAGTCTAGAGCTTCTACGAATTTTGTTAACTCTTAATTTTTTTCTCATCTTTGCCTATTATCTAACCGACAGCCGGAGAATCTCATTCTCCGCGTCCCGCTTCTCTCTTCTCTCTCACTCGTCAGAACACTCCTCTTTTTTTTCTCGCTTTTAACATACTATGCATACATATATATTTTTGTAAATATATATTTATTTATTTTTTAAAACCTGTATCGTTCGCAGTGAAGTTTTCAGCGGTACATTCAAGTTTAATAATGGAGATATGACGTGTGATGAAAAAATGACGCTGATTATGAAAAATAACTGAGACTGTTTAGAAAAATGTCTGGACTGAGGATAGAAAATATTTTATGATCCGGTGTGCAATATTGATGAAAATTTGATGAAAAATTGATGCTCTCCTCGACAATCGAGCGTGATTATGAAAAAAATGTATCGCTCGGCTCAGACAAAAACTTTTCGAGTTTTTCGTGTCTGGTCCCTCACCATATTTCTCATATCAAAATTTCTCCAAGTTTAAAGATCTACAAATTCGGATTTGATTATAAAATTCTTTCTCAAAGCTTAAAAAGTTTATAAAATCGTTATTCCATTGACGAGTCGACGTTGCGTTGGAAACTAAAATCTCGTCACAAATCCCCAGCGACTAAACGTTAAATGGAGAATTTATGTTTAACTTTTAGATTGATTTCGTTGCTCGGTCGATGAGTTTGCTTCGCAGACTTTTTACTTTTGAAAAATGCTCAGTGTCCATCTCTCATTCGACTTGGCTGTCAACCACTGAAGTCTTCTCACTTGCGCCAATATTCAATTTCGTACGATCGACAAACACAGGCATGGACAGTGATATACCGGAGCGCCGAAGCTCGAGGGCCTCTTATCATTACAAAAAAAAGCCGAAAAAAAGGGACAATAATAAAAACTCGTTAAAAATTGAACCGAATGCGAAATGAAATGCGAGATAACGAAGTGAAATCGAACACGACTACAATGAGAAAAAAAGTCTGGTCGAATCAACTAAACGGTCATAAATATTTAGTTAATTCAACATGATATTTTTTTGATTCAACCAAACATTTATTTCCGTGTCTAAAACAAAAGGCGTAGAAACAAAAATTTAGTCGAATTGAATAAATATAATGTCAAATTAACTAAATATTCATTTCGCCCTCCATGACCGCCCGTTTATTCGATTAAACCAAACATTTATCTCAGCGTATGATCTCCGCGGTAACTCGAGAGTTCCCATTTTCATCAAGGGCTCTCGTATTCTTCCTCGTCGCGAGTCCAAACCCGAGCGACTCGGATATCGCTCTTAATCCTATAAAATCTTGATTCCCAAAGCGTACAACGGACGAGAGGCGTCGTTCGCGTTGTTCCCGAAGTAAAAACGTGCCAAGGGTCCTGATGGAGACACACAGAGCTTTATAATTGTATATAAAAAACCGTATAACGAGAACGTGATCCGGAGGGCTGGCGATCGCCAGAATCCGAATAAAATTCTAAGCGTATCGTATAATCATAGAGAGGAGATCGAATCGAAGCACTATTTAAACTTTCCCGCCCGCGCACTTCACGCTACTTCCACCAGCCGCAGAAACAGCAGTACCACGGCCTGTCGGCGTGTGGCTGTATTATGTGCTATTGTCAGTGCATCGCACGCGTCGTCAAGTGCGTTGTTTCGGCACGCTTCGGCGGTGGCGGTGGTGGTCTCCGTTTCCCAGCGATCGCGTTCGCGATGTTCATGCTGCAATTCTCGTCGGCGAACCTGACGGAGTTCTGTCGCGTCGGGCTCGTCGCGTACTCGATCGGGGCGCTGGGGTCGGTCGTGTACACGTTCTCGTACAAATTGTCGCTCCCGTAGTGCTCCTGGACCCAGTTTGAAACGTTTGTCTCCCTGTAATCGGCGATCGCCGGGGGCGGATCGCGGAAGCCGAGGACCTCGTGCGGCGTCGTCGTCGAGTCGAGCTTGCACTTCTGCGCGACCTGCCATTTCTTCCTCATAACCCGCTGCAGGTCCTTGAGGAAATCACCCGGGGGCGCTTGCTCCGAGGCCGCGAGCTTCTTCGGCGAGGTTAGCCTCGTGCTGTCGGCTCGCCTCGGCGGCATCGGCTTTCTCTGCGGCAGGGCCGGACTCCCGGGCTCCTGCTGCGCCGGCAGGTTGAACGATATCTTCTTGCCGGTGGCGGTTTTCGACTTGGGCGACGTCGGCGGGTCCTGTATCGTGACTCGCCTCTGAGGCTGCGGACTCGCGGTCGCTTTGAGCTCGGCGAGGTACGGCGGCGCCGCGTAGTGTCCCGAATTCTGTTTCATCGCGCTTCTCCTCACCGTGTCCATGTTCGGGTTCGCCCGGATCGTCTGGCCCGCGTAGATCGGCTCGTTCTTCGAATTCTGTCGGACCAGCTGCTGGGGCTGCTGCTGCGAGCCGTACGCCGGCGGGGGAACGAACGGCGGCGGCGAGACGAAGCTCGGCGAGCTCGGGGCGTACGTCGGCGTGCTCGCGTTCGAGCCCGGATACGAATTGTGCGGGGACGTCGAGTTTCTCATGTTGTTCGTGTAAACCTGGCTATTCGGCGCCTCGCTCGGATTACCGTTCGTCCCGTTGGCACAGCCGTAAATCTGATTATTGCCCGAGTTTACTTTTACCGGGGTGTGCGTCGGGGTGCACTCGGGAGAGCCCGAGTTCGTCGGCGTCGATTGCTTCGGCCTGGCCCGCCTTATCGTCCCGGTTTCGCCGACGAGCGGGCTCGGGGGCGGCGGCAGCGAGGCCAGACTCAGGGACGAGCCCGTGAGATCGTTCGAGCCGCACATCGAGAGTTCCCCGGGTGCCGGGGGCGGCGGGAGCGAGTCCAGCGACAGATTCGACCTGAACATCTCGGGCGGCGGGGGCGGAAGCGGCTCACCGTCGGATTCCGTCTCTTCGAGGACTCGCGGTGGGGAGGGTGGCGGCGGTGGGAGCGAAGTTATAGAGTCCATCATGCAAGCCTGCACCGGACTCGTCGGAGTCTTCGCTTCCTGGCTGTCCGTCCGCGCGTACCCCATCGGGCTGACTCTCTCCCTGACCGGCGTTCCCGGAGGCACCGGGCTCACCGGGGTCGCGTTCCCGGACCTGTGGTGTCTCTTCAGAGTCCCCGAGCTGTCCGAGTCCGTGCCGCTCCTCCTCCGGCTGTGTCGCCTCGTCAGGGTCCCCGATCCCGAGCTCGTCGGGCTCGGACAGTCCGGCTCGTCGCGCACAGTCTCGCCGACTTCCTTCAGCTGGCGCGTTATCGAGGTCAACGGGAGCTTCGGGTTCATCGAGGGCTTCCGTTTGATCGTCCCCGTCGGGAATTCGCCGCACTCGAAGGCGACCTCGCAGCTGCTCGGCGCCCCGTCCGACAAGCAACCGCTCGAGCTCGAGCTGCTCGCCCGGCTGAGTCTCCCGTCGTTGCTGTAACTCTGCCGTTGCTCCGAGCTGCCGTAACTCTGCCTCTGGCTCTCGTACTGCCTCCCGTTCGCCTCCGTCGTCGTCGTCGTCGTCCCGTTGTGCCTGTGCTCCGCGTACTGCCTCGCGTTCTCCGTCGTCGTGTTGTACTGGCTCTGGCTCGGCGGGACCGCGATCGAGCTCACGGAGCAGGACCTCGCGTGCGCCAACAGGTCCAGATCCTCCTGGGCCAGCTCGTCGACCAGGCTCCGATAATTCTCCATCAACTGCCTGCCGTACTTGGCCACTCTTATACCCGCGATCCATCGCTCCAGCGAACCGCTGTCCTCCGCGCACAGAAACTTTATGTACTTGGTCGACTTTGGCTGCTGGAGGCGCGGATGCTTCACCGCGAAACAGCAGTCCGTCGGCGCTTTGTACTTTTTCTTCCAGCCGACGCCGTGGTAAATCTGGTTCACGTCGAACGTCGCCAGGCACACGAGGTCGCGAGCCGTACGCGCCTTCTCCTTCGGCCAGTAATACAGCCCCGACGCTCGGAGGATGAAGTGATACTTCTTCCAACCCTTTTTACCGTCTGTCTTCAGGTAAAGTGGTCCCTCCACCTGAAATATAAGGAATCGGATGTTTAACGAGGTTGGAAATTCAGAGTAGTCGATACAACAATTATTTCAATACTAAAATTATAAAAAAGCTTCGATTTGAAGAAAGCTCTATTTTATTTACTTCTTCATACGAGATTTATTCCTTTTACTCCATTTACTACATTTATGGATTTACTCCATTAATAATTTTTTGAATTAATTTATACTTTTTAAAATTAGACATTGTTTCGAAACGAATACGAAAGAGGTTTGACACGGTGAACTGTCGATTAATGAGACAAATTTTTCTTATTTGTTCGATGACCCCACTTTTTTGTTGATATCATTAATAATACCTTCTTAGGAATATCATACCAAAAATTCATGTAATTCTCTAGTGTCTGCATGTGTTAATTGCTCAAATGAATACTTATATTGCTCAATGAAATAAAATTCATTTTCAAATGAATAACCTATATAAATTCCGTGCTGATTGGAAAGCTAATTTTATTTTCTATCGAATCGTTATATTTTCAGGCAATTCTCCAGACTTTGACATTCCGTTATAACCTCTTTAACAAGGTTTTAAGGAGGTATTAACGAAAAGACGAAATTGAATTTTTCCTATTGAATTTTTTTTTTACGATTTCAGAAAACGATTTTTTGATAGAATCACCTTAAAAATTATTTATTTACGCATCATTTAAAAATAAGCCAAATAGTTTCTCATTTGACTATAGTAAGTATCGTTAATACCTCCTCAACTTGACAGTAATCATAATAAGAATTACTTATAAATTTTTATTATTATAAAGATACTAAAGTTAAGAGGGGTCGATCGTTTCTCACGTGAAAATGGTTTTTTTTTTTGTTAAAATTTGGCGCACATTGAATTTCAACTTTCTAGCTGAATTTCAATAATCTGCTCTGTCGGGAAATCGAGATATTTATTATATTTTAATACAACGTCATAGTGTCACTAAAATTTTTCAAGAAAGATTATCTTGAAAATAATTTCACTTGATGATTTTTGCCTTTATTTCATACACGTATGAAGATACGATAGAACCTCCTTAAAAAAAACTTCATTTTATTCTTTTTTTTCCACACGAGACTCAGTCCTATTTATTATTTTTTGAAAAATTCTACTTTATGACAATATTGACAAATTTTTAGGAACATTTGCAGACTTTTTTTTATTTCTTTACAACTTTCAAACTATTTCCACATTGATGCACGATAATGCATTTCCAAACATTTTAGCTAAATTTTTCATTTCAGTTTTTATTTTATAAAAATTTTATGCTTCTGTATTTTTTACGACTTTGGTAATTGATAAGATATATTCGTTTCTTTTTTTCGTATGGAAAGGTAATCCATTTGGAAATTGGAGTAGAACTTGTTGGGATAAAATTTTTGTTGGCTCCAGGCCCAATTAGGAAACCTCCATCGAGCACATACCACGTGCATATCTCACAAGCTTGAGAGATAACAAAGTTTCGGGGTGATAAGGGTCTCTCTCTCTACCAAATGGCAACTTTACCTCGGGCACACCGACGTTACTGCTGGAGAAGAATTCTTCGAGAAGTATGTTTCTTGAATGATCGTCGTACTCGCCGCAACTTTTGTCCGAAGAACCTAGAAGATACTTTTCTGGCGTGAGAAAAAGTTGGGTTTTCTCTGGTCTCTCGACGAAGAGTAATTTATTTTTCGAGTCTCTGGTCCATAAGAGAAGATTTTCGACCAGAAGCTCGTGATCCTCGTAAACCCTCTCTGAAAATTGGAAAAAATGGTGAGTAAGGAAAACCGAGATGTAAGTATACGTACGTATGATTTTTTCAGACCGTTTTTGGATACGACAAATCTTCTGTTGAACGTTGAAATACTTACCCATTAATAAGTCTGGGAGGTGTTCGACAACAGCCCATTTTGGATCCATGGCGACGTGATTTTTGTCAGCTAACAACCGACAGACGTGGGCTACGCTCATACCCTCATCCACGAGAAGACTCTTGCCACTACCGTCGAGTGTGAAAGCTTTTATGAAAAGTTTTTGGACACTGGCCTCTCTCATTTTCTCCAAGGCGAGTCGAATTTTTTCAGCCTTAGCTCTGCCTGCAGCATCTGCCAAAAGATAAACATATTAGATGGAAGAAATTAAATATTTTTAATGGTTGTTTTTTTCAGTGTTTTATAAAGAATTTAATAATAAAGTTATTATAAAATTAATTAACTTGTATTATAATACGAGGAATGGTGCCTAGTAGTGACCAACCATTGAAATATGAGTGTAAAATATTAATGTTGGAAAAGCATGAAAAGTTCTGGTCAACTTTTGAATCAATTACCAATCATTTTTATAGAATTCTAAAAAAGAAAAATGATTATGGCAAGGTGTGTTATTTAAATCGAAATCAAAAAAAGTGAATCCTGCAACGTGTTTTATGGCCAAGTATAATGAATTTCAACTACGTATATGGCTTTTAAACTATTTTTGATTTAAGGCAACTTTTTTAAATTCTATTTTGTTTTATGTTTTTTTTTAAGTTATTGAAATAAGTCTACGCATTATTAATATTTTAAAATGTAGCGTAAACAATGTTTTGAATTTTTTTCAAAGTTACAGTCACTGAAATATTCAATACCAACACAACTTTCTTAATTGAAATTTTAATAAGTTCAGAAGTTGTTCTTACCCATGAGTTGATGTGACTGTGGTTGGGGAACCGGGTGCATGGCGGTCTGAGGTGGTTTGTGTCCCGAGCCGCTGCTGCTCGCCGAGCTCTCGCTCGACAACATCGACACCGTGTCCGAGAAGGCGCTGTCGTTGTCCGGGCTGTCTGTCCGCATACCTTTAAGAACAAAAATCAAATAAATCGAATTTATTTGCAACGCTATATTGATTAAAATCTCTGATAACAGTCATTTGAAACAACTAAAAATCTCATTTATACAACTGCGTTACACTAAATGAAAAAAAAAGAATTTATATTGAAAGAAAGAACCTCGAGCTCGAATGTTATTCCTTTTTTCCAATGAAGTAATAAAAATTTTATGAACACTTTATCAGGAATTTATTGCAGAATACAAAAATATGTATCGTTTGAAAAACAAAAGAAAGTTAAATCAATGGTTGACGTGCATAATCTTCAAGTTTAGTGGAGAAATAAAGAATTGACTTTATTTGAAAAACGAAAGAAATTTATCAATAGTTGACGTGCATTATCTTCAAGTGAAGAAATAAAGAATAAAATTGACTTCATTTGAAAAACGAAAGAAACTTAAATCAATGGTTGACGTGCATAATCTTTAAATTTAGTGGAGAAATAAAGAATCGACTATATTTGAAAAACGAAGGAAACTCAAATCAATGATTGACGTGCATAATCTTCAAATTTAGTAGAGAAATATATAATAAAATTGATTTCATTTGTAAAAACAAAAGAAACTTAAATCAATAGTTGACGTGCATAATCTTGAAGTTTAGTGGAAAAATAAATAATAAAATTGATTTCAATTTGAAAAACAAAAGAAACTTAAATCAATGCTTGACGTGCATAATATTCAATTGAAGAAATATAAAGAATAAAATTGACATTTGGACGGAACTATATAGACGTGAATCCAGGAAATGTGAAAAAAGCCGAAAAATCCTTCGAAAATACAGCATTTGGCTTTCAGCCGAGTTATGCGAGGATGACGCCCGTGGATAAAGAACGGGATATACATTTGAAGACAGTAATAATGCGCATTCTCTCACCACCATCATTTTTCCCAATATCAGTGCTGTCACCGGCATTGATCCTGGCGCTGTTGGGTCTTCCGGTTCTCTGCAAATCCGGAGCTTGTCCCGTAGAGGCGATATCACCGTCGCAGCGTCTCTCAAGGGCGCACAGTTCGCCGAGGATAGCATCGAGATCGACATCCTGTGAGTCTGCGAACAATATTCAACGAGAGAGAGAGATTAATAAAAATTTTCAAGAATCTCTCCAAGACGACGAGGATCGAGCGAGAGAGTTTTCCCTTTTATATTAAACGAAGAAATGAATTCCCCCTCGACTCGGAACGAAAATCTTATTGAAATTTCGACTAATCACTTCCTAACTGGCCGCGTACGATTCATTGATTTGCTCTTTTTTCACACAATATTCCTTAAACTTTTCCCCTCCCCTCTCGCTCGGTTTTCTTCGGGAATAAAACCAGTTTCGCACTAATTGCCTGGACATTTCAACCGCGAAGGGCTTGGTGGGAGTCGCTGAGCCGGAGATCGCGTACGGAGAGAAATAAGAGAGAAAGAGCGAGAAAAATCGAAGGAGGGAGGAATGGGAGGAGGGAGCGAGATACTCGGCGGTTCGCAATGTCCAGCAGCTCGGCGGACACGCAGAGCGGATAACGACCCACTCGGCGCAGCATATATCTGAGCCGGCCGGTAACCGACCTCGCACAACTCTCCTCCTCCTCGGCTCGGTTTCTCTCGCCGCCCGGAGTCCGGGACCGAGGGCTCTCCTCCATCAGCGGAGAATCCGCGTGTGTGCTTCGTAACCGCGCTTGTGCGCGCACACTGATGAGACAAATAGAGTATAGTGGATTTTACTATATAAAAGTAACAATTATACCAATTATTGTAGAACTAAATATACTTCATTTACATATTGTCCTCTGATTAAGGTAGGAGTCGCGTAAAATCGGTTTGAGACAGAATTTCTTAAAAATTATTTGCGCAAATTTTCTTTGAGGTCATGTCGAAATGTATGCCAAATTTTACGAAGCTTCACCATCTATTAATCGAGATATTAATTGTTGAAAGTCGTCGTATTTTTTGATCTCTCATAAGAGCGCATGTTAAAAGTGACAAAAAATAAATATCTCGATAACTATATATGGTGGAGCCTCTTTAAATTATGCACACATGTTAATATGATGTCAAAGATGATCAGTATAAATTTTGAAGAAATTCTGTCTCAAAAAAATTCAAGTGATGATTCAACATTTAGATAACACGTACAGCCAAACTGTTGAGTAGACTGTCACGCGACTCCTATCTTAAGGTAGTTCTATAGTTTTATCGATTATTTAGGAATTTAAAGAGGTTTCATCACGTAGAAATTGAGACATTTAAGTGCTCTCCCATAAGAGCCCGTGTTAAATATTGCCATTTTCAATCCTAAATATCTTGAAATCTAGATGGTGAACCTTCTTAAAATTTTGTACAGCTCTTTTACTGTACTTCAAAGAACCTTCCTCAAGTTTAAAAAAAATCCTAAGATTATGATTGTTTATTTTCATACGTACGTAGCAAGTACAAGTCACCTTGGATGACCTTAAATTTTGAGTATGTTGTTTTTGAAACAATTTGCAACAACTTTTCTTAATTGACTTATGCTCTAAAACCACATAATATGAAGATAAATTGAAATAAAAACTTTTGATTTTACTGTACCTATAAAACTACCTTAAGTTACTTTTTACTACAGAAATATATTTCATTGTAAAACAATTGGCATAATTGTCATTTTATGGTTAAATATACCATCGTGATTTCTGTCAGTGCTGGCGAATAAACACGCGAGCATGCAAACGAGCCGGCTGAGTGAATCTTCGAGATATCTCGGACTTTAGAGAAGAAATAGAAATGAGAGTACACGGACCTCGAGAATTTATGAGATGAAAAATGACGGCCTTCGACTGCGCCCAATGTGCATAGATTAATTTTTTTGCTGCGCGCCCTCGATCGTTGCACGATAGTAATGAACTTCAAGTGCAGGACACTTTTTATCGCGATGCTCCAACGATCGCAATTATATCGCGAAAGATAACGGAAGATTGGAATTTTTTATTAAAAAAAAATTCTTTAAAGTTCTAATTTCGGTATTTACGGAGCAGGGCGAACATTCGTTGATGTTTTTTCGCGACTTATCGTCGGATTCCAGCAGTGTACGCTTTAACGAAATGCAAGCAGAAGCCTCGTTAGAGAGCGATTCTCCGCGAATTAATTCGCGCGTTCAGCGAAAAATTTAGTCAGCGCCTCTCTCAGCGTCGCCGAATCTCCTGAAGTGCTTGAGCAAACTGTACGTTATTTTCTTAATTCCGGGATAAGAGGCAAAGCCCCGGAGAGCACGAGAATGTTGGGCCCGTTTTCGTGGTATCGCACGAAATGAATTTTTGTCACGAAAACTATACCGATGCTTATACAGAAAAAAAAACTCTGGGAGAATCGAGGTTGGGTCATCGTTGCGTTAATAATCAAAATTAACTTTACCAATTGCATTGGACTCATTTTTTATCCCGCTGACATGTGTGCGCGAGCAGAAGAGTGCACAGGCATGCATTCGACAATTATTAACGAGAATACAAGGTGACACTTTTTTCGACCCTCGTTACTGATAAATAATCGCTTCGAGAGTTTCGCGTGCGATTCTGTATTTTACGTCGCTGTAACATTCGTGGCACAATTGAATTATGAGGCCAATTAACACGGACATTCTGTATCTCTATATGTATATCTTTTGACACTTTAATTAATTATTTTCTTCGATCTCGTCCGTGAATAAAATCGTCCAAAGCCGGCCTGAACATAAGTTCTCCTCTGATTTCACATAAGGTAAACGTCATAATAGTTGAACAGCTAAAGGTTTTCTATCATTATTTAAACAGTATTTAAACGAAAAAATCTGCTTCTAATTCACATCTAAACTAAGGGTTTTCTCACTTTATCTTTATTTAAACAATATTCAAACGAAAAAATCTGCTTCTAATTCACATCTAAATTATTGTCTGATATTTTAGTAATTCAAAGCTCATTTTATTTGTTAATTTTAAACAATATTTCTAGTAAATAAATACTTGCTCGTTTGAATATGTAGAATATTCCAATAGTTGGACAGAAAATCGACCCTGTCTCTAGGATGGAGCGAGTTTTTTTCAATAAATTAACGTTATAAAAAATACACTTTTTCGACTAAGAAAAATAATCCATATGATTCTATTGATAAAAAAATAATTGAAATATGTATTAAAAATAATATAGCAAAAATTGTCCAATTATTGGGACGTTACCTTATATCAGTGCTTTTCTATTTTTTAAACTAAATATTGTTTACACAACTAACATCGAAATCTGTATATGAATTTCCATTAGAGCGAGCTTAAGCGAGCGAGCGAGCGGATTGGAGAAAAAAATCCGAACGGACAGAAAATGGCACACAGACCCGGAACTTTTAGCTCCGCGGATGATATTTGAGCCATTTTGACGTAAAAAAAGCGACAGAAGAGGGAGGATATGAGGATTTATGTCGGTCACTTCCCGGCTACGTGGTAGACAAAGCCGAGAGAGTCGTGAAGTGAGAGAAAACGTAGAGGCGTTAAAATTTTCTTACGAGCCGAGCACTCGTGGATGCGTTGGTGCTTAGCTGCAGCGTACATATTACGACTTATAAGGTGTGGGCTCAGCCAACTTCAACTGTACCATCATATATATATGTGTGTGTGTTTAAAGGAGTAAAAACATAATTAAGTACACATTGCAGCGTTATTTTCACTTTGCCATGGAAGAGCGTGCGAGCGAGCGTATAATTAGGATAATGTTCGTCAAATCGGGAGAAGCGAGAGGGTGTCCCTTTTTCTTCAAAAAATTCGAATAAAATTCAGATATTTGCATGGATTTGTGCATTCATGGCGCACACGACGATTACGGTACACCGAGCGCGATTCATAAATTATTCAATGCCGGAGCTACACACGTAATGTACTGCCTCGGAGAATTCTTTGCGAAATAATTCGTATCAATCATTCCTCTGACACGAGTCTAATAGAATTCAACGTTGGGTGACGAGTCTTGAGACGATACCCTTTCGAGAACACTCATAAAGCTGACTGCCAACTTTTCGTAACGCCCCGAAGACTTCTTCGAATTTTTTTTCATTGAAAGAAATGTTTAATGTACCGTTGGGGATTTTTCGAAAATAATACTATAAATCTCTTATACAAAAGTGTTATTAAGTCTCTTAAGGTGTGTACGGTTTGATCATTATTACTCCAACTATAATCGATAAAAATGTCATTATTTTGCAAATGAATATATGATTAAACGTTTCAAAAATTTCATCGAAATTGAGAGTTTCATTTTTTAACAATAAATGATCGAAGTCGAGTTTTTTTAAAGACCATATATACAGTCTTATGGAGACTATTATGTGTGGAACTTTAATTATCACAACTGTGCAATTAACTTTACGTATATACCTACACGAAGAGAATTCCATAAAACAAATTACTATATTCAATAGTACTCTGTGGTGTATATAACAGTTTGGAAATTCTTAGGGTTTTTGCACAAAAAATCTTCAAATTTTTTCAAACTATTACCACAATAATACAAAAAAGTATAGTAATTTTTCGTATTTAAATTACATTTTCAATTTAATCACTCGACTAAACAAAAAACTGATCGAACTTCCTTCAAGTTTTTTTTATACGACGAAAGTCTTTCATAATGTGATAGTGTTGAAAAGGCAAGTGCACGAGAAATTGTCGTGATTCCAATCAATGGAAGTACGTACGATATTATGTTCGAATTCAGAGTCAATTATGGATGTGGAGCAACGGTAAAAAAATGTAACGAAACGAGGCATCGGGAGAGGCGAGGGCGATGACGATTCGTGGCTGGAATGTGAGATAACTCGAGAGAATTGTCAGCGGTGGTGTTGTACATGTGTGTCCGTGATCGCGAGTGTGCGTCGGGGCGACTTGTCACGAGCGCGTCAATTATCGTCGCCTTTCCTCGAGTGAAATTGCAGCAAAGAGAGAGAGAATAAGCAACGAGAACTTCCCTCTCGTCCGCACGAATATTACGTCGAGATTCATTTTTTTTCGCAATAATTCAAAATTTACACTTTTACAACTGCATATACTTTAACGAGCGATAAAAAAATGAACGATCCTTGCGTCTGGATGGAAAAGGGCAAGGAGAAAACGCGAGCTTTTATTCCTCCAGTATAGGCAATTTGCTCCTGGCGTCAAATGAAAATCGTTGTGTGCAGCGATGAAGTTTGCGCAGTTGCGATGCCGCGCGACGTCGAAGATCCGTTATTCAAATGTTACATTCGAGCGCGACGTCATATCGTTTTCTATTAAATCGTGTTATACGCTCGGGAGTGTATTTACAGCGTAGACGCGGGCGAAATGCGAGGAAGAGTGACAAAAAAAAGGAATCGTCGAGATGCGAGCAAGAAAGGCGCAGCGATGCGTGCCCGGCATTTTCGTATTCCCGAGACGTTTCTCGTGGCTCTCGTCGCTGTTTTCGAGTGTGACAGAGCACGGTTACATCGCATGAGTCACAGTGTAGAAAACCGGCGAGGCGATATAGACGCCTTCGAAAAAAACTGGGAGAAAACTGGAGAGAGAGAGAAAGATCGAGAGAGAAAATAGTTTCTTTTTTTTTTACTATGCAACTACGAGCGCGCGCGTGCAATGAAAAAAAAAAATTCAGTAGAATAAGAAAGGAACGAGCAGCCCCCGGCGCGTGTCACATTCGACACAATGCGAAAGTTCTTCGATCCCGACGAAAAAAAAAAGAGTCGAGATTGCATCGGCGGCGATACACAATGAAATTTCGCTGTCGAGGTAAATTCAAGCTTTCGTCACGTGCGACGGTGCAGTCTTGCTCGTGAGTTGTGAATATTACCGGCGAGTTGTCAATGCTTTTCGTGCCTCGGCGACGTTCCTTTATCGGACAAAAGAATAACCCGAAGGTTCGTCCGGAAATCACTGAAGTGACGATGAGGCGAGAGAGAAAAATTTTATTATTGTGTTACATGGAAATGTTTTTTCTCCTCAATACTGACGCAGTGGTATAAAATAATAAAAACTTGTTCCAGAACTGAAAAATTTAGTTTTGTTGGGTATCTATACTTACGGTGGTAAAACTTTTTTGAACATTATTGAAACAGTGAAAAAATAAAACGAGCAAATTGTGAGAACAAAAATATCGCAACGTGTAGACTTTGCACTATTTTCTTCATCCTAATGTAATATCGTGACACTTTGTCGCAGCTAGAGAAAGAGACAAAAAAGAAGAAAATTATGAAGTAAAAATCGTAAAATTTAATAATACCTCTGCGTGAATAGTAGCCAAGAATACTTTCGTTGCTTCCGAAATAGCCGAGCATATTTTTTTTCGAGAGCGCGCGTTCCGCCTCGCGAGACAATTCGTTGTTTATATACAAATATATATACTATTTTGTATACATATATTTATATACGTCGCTGTGTTTTTTGAATGATGAAAGCGCAATGTCGAAGCGGATCATGAACGCGACACCTGCGGCCACCATCGGCCGACTCCGAGTAAAATCCTTTTTTTTTCCCCCGAGAGACGAGAGAATTCACCCGTAGAATGTTCTCGTTCGCGCTTTTGTTTATTTGTTACGATACCTTCTCACCATTGCCATTTTTCCGCTCTGTTCACTGCGACAAATAATACCGTCGAACGTTCGAAACGTCATCGTCGCGAATAAAAAAAAAACGAACAAACGTCGAGACACTCACAGAAATTCTCTACAAAAATTCTCAAAATTCTAGATAAAGTTTTATTCAAACTTAAGAGATCACTTTTCAGTCACTCAGCATCCAAATCGCAAGATATCTACTTCGTGACGTCGACTTTTTGATAAATATAAATATAACGAGTAGGAAAAAGTAACTTAACGAAAAAAATAATTATTATTAATAACTCGTTATTCGTAGGTGCACTTAAAAGATTGAGCAGAATTGACGAAGCATTCGATTGACAAAGAGAATTGAGTCGGTAGAGGAAAAAAGGCGAACGAGTAAAGAGGTGAACGAACAGGTAAAAGAGCGAGTGGAAGGCGATGCTCGCGGCGCGTGCGACCGAGCTTGACTAAAGGCCTTAAAGGTAAACGCAGCATATAGTATAGACGTCTCTCGGGTTTCTCTCGTGTCTCGATTCTCGAGCTTCTCTCCCTCACTCCTTGCGCGTTTTCCATGCTCCGTGCATGTGTACCACGGGCCCCATAGCTCCAGCCAGTGAACAGCGCTGTCGAGTATTAGTAAAGCTTGAAGCATCTCTCACAACGTGAATTATTCGCTCCCGTAGAAACATTCACTTCATTATTTTACGTCATGAATAATAACTCCATTTTTCACTGAAAAATGTATCCGTACTCGATTATTCGTGTTGTTCATAAATAATTTGCCATAATTAAAAAAAAATGCAAAAAAATTCTGTGCAAATTTATTTTAGTACAGAATTTTTGTTTGTTTCGCTTTAATGACAAAAAAGAAGATAAGTATATATGCACATGAGGAAATAAATTTTAACGACGTTGCAAGGTTGAGAGAAATTTTTTAAATCCAGATGATAAAGTTAATAGTTAAAGTTGTCCTATCGCCATATAGCTTTAATTTTGATAATTTTACGCCACAAATGTAAATATAAATATATAATTTAATTTAACAAAATAATAATTAATTTAATTTAAATGTAAATACAAATATATAATTTTTAAGAAAATTGCTTTATTTTATTTCAATTTTTTTATAAAATTCTATGGTCCAACATAAATGGATTCTATTTTATAGAATGAGTGGAAGAAAAAATTTTATTACTATCTTCATTTTATTATCTTGAAAATGAGCGAATTTTAATTATATAAATATAGTCGATAATTTGAGTGATACAACTACGTTAAACGTTGTGAGTTAAGTTTGCGGTCCCTCGAGTGTCTTGCTGCAGTGGTATGCAAGCGAAGTATTCACGGTTTGCTTTCGCGATATGTAACTACCTTGAAGTGTATGAATATACATGTATATATAATGTACAGAGAGGGTTGAGAAGGCAGCGGCGGAGATAAACCAAAGTGCGTCAGTTACGTCGTTTTGTTTGCCAGGAATTGATACACGAGACCGAGTATACGTCGAGTATTGGCTATTTTGCTGCTCGCGAGCCGATCGTCTCGCATCGTTCATTATTGCGCGCATGCAATAACCCTTCCGTTGCCGCTGCTAAAACGCCGAAGCCACGGCTCCGAAGCGCTCTTTGCTCCCTTTTCTCCATCCACGACACGCGTCCAGCGAGATCCACTCTCGTTACTCCTTACTCTCGTTACTCTCGCGAAAACCAGTTACCCAGTATTTTCCTTTTTCTCACAAAAAATATATACATTTCAGACCTTAAAATTAGATTCCACGGCATTGGAACTCAACGACGTGGAACTCAAAGTTCGAAAATATTCTCTGACGAATCGAGAAAAATTTGGACGTAACTTTTTCACAAATTTCATACGCGCAAAGTCATTATACAAGAAAAATGAAAATTTGTGAATTGATGTCGTGAATCTATTTATTCACGGAATTTTACTTTAAAAGTTATCAGAATGTAATTTTAAGGTATACTTTCGTGAATTTTCTTTTCAATTTATATACATGCAACGTTGAAGCATCGATTTATCGAAAATTTCGTATTCATCAATAACGTTCTGATAAAGTTATCGAACAAAGGGAGAACCGAGGACGTGCGAGGATCAACGTTCAACGGGTTGACGGGGAGTTATAAGTGTAACGAGATTCTTGACTGAAAAAAGCAACATTCCAATCATCTGCATGCTCTTACTCATTTTTTTTCCTCGGCAAACTTGCATATCAGAGAGCTCGCCTCGTTCATCGCAATTTGTCGACGGGTACGAGATTCGAAAGAGAGAAAATAATAAAAAGCAAAGTCCGCGCCGATGATTAGTAGATCGCGGAGCCGCGAAGTCGAACCCGCAACGCGGTTTCTGCCTCGACGGGGCTCGCGTGTTTTCTCCTTCTCTCTTTCTTTCTCCGTTTCTCTCACCGTTTTATAATTATTCCACAGCGTACTTTAATTAACTAATGAAGACCTTGGCAATCCCTGTGATAAATCCACCTACATCACGAACCGTTACGTCGTGTCATCAATTACAGAACGAAGACTTATTCATATCATCTTTTTCCTCCACGAAAATTTTGTCTCATTTCGTAAAACAGTTTGCATCTGATAACGAGGCAAATTTTTTTTTTTTATGAGCTTCCTTTTTGTTCGTCTTTGACAAATTTAACTGATTTTTCATGCTACTTTATCGTGGATTTCCCGAGAGGTACAGACTCTTTGTTTTGAAGCTCTTGCTGCTTTTTTCTCTTTTTTGTTCCTACCACCCGAGACGCCCGATAAAATTGCAATTCGTGGAAGTGTCTGTCACGAATAATCCACGGTTCTATAATTCCACTCTGATAATAAACGAACCTACGAATTCTTGTCAGCCCCGAGCGAAAGACGGAGATTCAAAGAGAATATGATATTTAATCACCAAGTGATGTCAACGAGATATTAAAAAAATAATGAAAATATCGCAAGCTTTTGTCTGAAGAAATTAAATGATCATTTGCGTTAAAATTCTATTAAAAAATTTATCTATTAACAATATACTTATTATTTGTGCGAAACATTTATGTACTTTTTTTTGACATTCTTTTGTGGCGAGTAGACTTTTGGGTCAATTCCTTTTTTGTTTAGCTCCAGAGTGGTGGGTATTAGTGTCAGCAGCTACGACGAGGGTGCTTTCGTAAACGTTGCAAAGATATAGAAGAATCGGCTTGGAGAAGCCAGGGAGCAGAGACAATTCGAGCGTAATATCGTGAGAGGAATATAAGACCCTTGAAAGCACTCTTCTGTCTTATTTAGACGTGGGACCGAGACGCCCAGTGATATTGTCCGTCAGAGGAGAAATAAAAAGAACAAAAAGTACAAATAGAAGAATATCTCCTTTGTTGACTAACAATTTTACTCTACCGACAAAGTTAAAAAAAAATAGAAAACATGTATATAGTTAGCCAGTAATTTCATAAATACATATATATAAATACTAAAAAATAATCACCGAAAGAAATATATACTTTCCCATATATCTTCATAATTTTTTTTCTTTTTTATATTAGCGTCAGTCTATTTTCAATTTTGTTCCGTATATACGTTAAATTATTCCGTACATGCATATCGAAGTTTTTATAACGAAACTATACTTATAAACAGATTTAGTTTGATAAGAAGATATTGAATACATTTTTTTAAATATTTCTAAAAATAAAAATAAAAAAATTACCGCGGCAAATGAGGGTGAAAATATTTTTACAACAAAGTGAACTTTGAAAAACTATATAGAAAAATGACGCTGATGTCAGAAATAGAGAAGGAGTGAGCTCGACAGGGAGTACATTCATACAGATCGTTTCACCGACACGTTGTGAATGCTCGTTCAGGGCACACCCGATTGGGTATTTAACGCCGGAAGGGTGAATGGTCTCTAATCGCGTGGCGTATTTGCCACCATTCGTAACTACTGCAACCTAATGTACTATATAGTATAATAAAAGTATACTGTAGTATATGGACAGTTTGCTGTTTATAGCAAGACAATCTCTATGCACTTACATTACCTATTTTAAAAAAAATTGCAGAGAAAGTGAGATTGATAAAGGAGGTTATTTTGATATGGATTTTTAATATGTCACATTGCATGATTATATATTGATACGATTAAACTAACTTGTAATATGGCAGTGATGTATCAAAATTTTATTAAATTGAAGTCCAAATGTTTTTTTATAATTCTGGCATCGACGAACATTTTTGTAACTTTGTTAAAAGAATTGTGAGATACTGCTGCAATGCCACATGACGGAAATTGCATTTCAATTTTGAAGAGTGTGTGTTTCTCACTGTGTTATTGTGAAATTTCAGATGTTTGTATATTTTAAGGACAGTAGAAGTTGAATACACCGTGACGTGGGTGGTCAAGCATGAAGCATTCGCTTTTCACTGTCGCCAGACAAGCGTTTGTACAGTGCACATTTAATACATGTATAAGCACTAGTACATACATATAATGCGATACAGAGATATATATGTATCAAACTCCGTTATTTTTGAGCTATATATTGGTTGATCATTTTTGAACGTGAAATATTTACTTACTGAATTTTGATCAGTTCTTTGGAGTCAGGTGCAGTATATTAGTATGAGCAGATTATTTTATTTGTATTATAAAAACATTAATAGCTTTATAAAAATTTATTGGAATATATGTCAAATTTATGAATATAACGATTCATTGGGGAACATTGGAGAAAGGCAGTTGAAAAAATGGTTCGCTACCAACTCGAGAGTAACTCTTAGCAGACATTTTTTGTGATATTCGTATAAAACGAAAGTGACAGTATTTATTAATTGACTCAACGTAAATTACATACTGAAGGGTAATAAGTTTTAGACTTTTCATGTTTTTTAATTGGGATTAGCTTATTGAATATCAATTTTTGCCTAGGATATCAGTTGAATAAGTTCGAAAAATCTCGAATAAAAATTTGCATGACAAGTGTATGACATTTTGTTTGAACGACTCATGATTGTTACATTCTTTTTAAACGGATTAATTAAAAAAAAATCATATTTTTTAGTTATGAGAAATTTTAAGTTCTGCATGGTTTTTTTCAAATATTCTTTTCATTGAGCTTGAGTATGGCTGGTTTTGCATCACGCTGTACAGTTCTGCATGGTTTTTTTCAAATATTCTTTTCATTGAGCTTGAGTATGGCTGGTTTTGCATCACGCTGTACCGAAATGTTTGCGCAAGCATGCAACCGAAAGTGAGTGAGCAGGCACGAAGAGCACGCTAGTTTCAATGCCTCGTTTCGTGCACGGTAGAAAATTTCAAGGTTGCGGAACGGTGGTTCGATCGAGATCCAGAGAATGGAAGAAAACATTATTTATGTTTGATAAATGCGCATTTGGAAGCTCGCTCGAACTAATCGTCATTGTTCCGTCTCTCTCTTGCTCCGTCGTCGTTTCGCGGTTCATCGACCTCTCGCGCTCTCCACGTACCGCGGCGAAGTTTCCAAATATATTATACTACGACTCCACACTTTGCTACGCGAGTACAAGTTAGTATAATATCGTCGCCGCTGACTCGTCGTGGGCAAAGTTCCAGAGAAAAATCGGTGTCGACCTCGCAATGTATATTCTGCCACGCTTTCAAGCAAAATCCGCAAAATTCGGCAATTCGAAATGGGATTTAGCGTGAGGCACGACGATCCGGAAAATATCATGCTGGATTTCTAAATATTTACAAAGTTTAAAAAATTACGATTCTTTTTGTAATTGTAAAAAAATACTTTTTCCTATTTTAAGACACGCAACTGCGAGAAATATACAAATGATTTTTATCATAAAAAAATAAATTATATGCAAATTTCAAGAAAAAGATTTGATTAAAAAATTGAGGTACAAAAGATGATTTAATTTTATAACCATCATAAATAAATTACGATTAATCTGTGTCTACACAGTTAAATGAATTTCAAAAACGTATTTATTATTTTCGTTAGAAAATTAATTTTTGCGTGTAAAAGCAAGAGTGTCAATGTTCGACGAGAATTCCATAAGCATAAATATTCCGAGAGCTTCAAACGTCGGGTCGTATTTCTTTGTGCTCGAGTGACACGTTAAAAAGCGAAGAATACGATAACACGGCGATACTCCACTTTTGCTTGACACTCTCCTCTCTGATCGTTCTTTTTGTTTCTTCGTATCTCTTTTCTGATATACGATATAGATGTGAAAATCAGTAGCGAAAAAAAAGAAAGAATTTGCATCGGCAGTGCGTAGTAAAATAATAAAAAGTATTCGCAAGCATAAATTACAAAAACAGACTACATTTTCAGCGAGAAAATGTTTGTTCTTAAAAATTTGCTTTCCTTCTCAGTGGCGGATGAAGGGAGTCGCATCTGCGAAATCACTTCGACGTTGAACGAGCTACAATCGAGGAGATGTATTTTCCATCGTTCGTCTCTTTTTTTTATCATATCGTATTCACGTTTATGCTTGAAATAAAATGTTTTTCCCCTGTTATCCTTTTTCGAAGATAAAAGTGGCCATGAAAAAGATCTCTGATTACTCGTAAAATCTCCAGATGGAGGAAAAAAAGTGCATTGTGATAAAAAGTGCTTTTTAATGTCTATATCACACGGCCCAAGGATCGTCATAAATATTTATAAAAATTTCAATAAATATCATAAAAACGTTCCACATGTGTAGCTCAAAGACTTGACAGAAAAAAAAACTAACAGTATCTGATTTCTAAGTATTAAAAAAAAATCGTAATCTCGTTTTCGATTCGTCATAAAGTGTACAAATACGAATAAAATTACAAGAATCTTTATGTAAGTTTGATAAAATTTCATAAATTTTACTTTAGCTTCAATGTAAATGGAGAAGTGAATTCGGTTTGGTGACACTCTGAATAAAAATTGGTTTCTTCCTGGCTAATGGTTTTCATTCAAAGTAAATTAATGGATAAGAAAACGTTTAGTGTTTCACAGCGAAAGTGAGAAGTGAGTTTTCACTGGGACGCTGGTTATTTCTCAGAGAAATGAACTTTTCGCTTCTTGGCTCTTGATCCTTCATACAATTTATAATAACTCTCGGTATAATAAACGTTGGAAATTCATGGTCCTTATCTCAGGAATGCCCACTGGCGGTACTTGACTTGGACGATAGAGAAAAAGAGCCTCGGCGAAGCAATTCTCCTTCAACCTCCACTTTACATCGTACCTGCTCTTTATGTATATATACAGCTCTCTTTGCGATACAAAGCCAAGTCTGTACATATTCATAGAGACGCATATACATGCACGGATCTGGAAAATGAAGTACGCGGATGCTCTCATCATCATCAATTTCATCTCACGTACGCTTTCAACGAGACCCACGTCTCGAATCGTTCTCAGCTCTATGAAACATCTCGAGACACTACAAATTAAATGTTCTGATATCGTCGTAATCGTCACCTTAAAAAAGTTTTACTCATTTGACAAAAATCAGTAAATTAATGTTTCATCACTGCAATTCTAGTATGTCAAAGATACTTTAATTTAGTTCAATCAATTTATATAATAAATATTTCAAAACGTCGAAAATGAGATAATTAAACCTCTGTTAAACTTACGATTGTCATGCTGTTATAAATGTTTATTAGATAGAAATTTTCAGAAAATATATTTTGTGCAGTAGAGAAGTATGAAAAAATTGTATAGGTCATCGACCTTTGAAATGAGTTATTTAATTTTAAAATATGCAGTTTTAACACAATATTTAATAATATATTATTTAAATGAAATAAAAAAATTGCTAATTAAACAGCTAAAAAGAGTTATTATTAACTTTTTGTATCAGTGATTTATATATGGAATCATAAAAAAAGATTATCAAGATAACTTTTTATAAATTTCTAATTTAAATAGAATATATTTAAGTAAATAATAATAAAAAAATAGTCAGCAATCGACTATTGAATAGCAACACAACCTGCTTAAATATTGCACTGATTTTCCTATCTCTCTTTCATAACAATAAGTAATACTTTTTAAACCAATAATCAATTGTGAATATTATTAATATTGATTCAACAGAGTTGAATAGGTTAATATGTATGAATGAAATGAAAAGAAAACCATTTTCGACTTTAAAAATAATCTCTGAAATGGAAATTTTTGGCTCTGCGAAATAATTATACGATTAAACGAACTTACCTTAAGTGAAGTTCGATCGTAATTGTATGTAGCGCCTCTTCCGATAGATCTCACTGTAGTCCCCCCTCCCCTGCC